>WHNR01000244.1:0-65194 GCA_009859135.1 Formica selysi
CGTGACAGGACGTTGCTGATTTAAACGTTGCGAGTTGAGTATTCGTGAAACGCGGATAGTTACGTGTAATACCGCGTAGTGATCCGAAACAACGTTTCCGAACGACGCAGTAACGCGGTAACGTAGACGACCGGTAGTGCCGTTTTATAAAATTAGACATTCGCGAGCGAATGACGGACAAACGCGAGAACGATTCGGTTACGGGAAACGAAGACGAACCCGAAAGTAAAAAACCGAAAATGATTAGATCTCCGGTGAAGTCCAGAGATAAAGTTAACACGCGTTCAACGGCAAAAATGAGCGCGGACGAAGAAACAGCTAGGCGCGACGCGGAGGTCGAAAAGTTGAAGAGAGAAAACGAACAGCAAAGGAAACGATAAATGAGCTGTGTCGTAGATTAGATAAAATAGAGGCGTGCAAAACGAAATCTCCGAGCGAAAATGGACGCGACGGGCGCGAAGCGACTCGTGAAAAAATGTCCGAAGCTATGGAAGATTCCGCGCGACCCCCAGAGAAGATAGAAGGAGCCATCTCCGCGAATGCGAGAATATACGGATGGTCGAGAAATCCGTTCGAGGAACTAAAATATACGGGAAGGGAAGATCCGCAAAACCCAGTTAGTTTTATAAAAAAATTTGAGAGGATTGTTGAATACGAAAACGTAGCGTACAAAGACAAGCTACATTTTTTCGGTAAATGTATGAGAGGTCCGGCATACGATTGGTTCCAAATGAGAGAATTTGAGGAGATAGAAGAAGCAATGAAAGCTTTTAAAGATAGTTTCTGGGGCGAGGGACAGCAGTCGCGTTTCCGCCGGGAATTATACCAAGGATCCTATAGAAATGGAAGCAACATGTCAATGTCAAACTACGTGTTGAATTTGACTAGACATGCCAAATTTTTGGAACCACCAATGTCCGATCACGATATTATACAGGGCGTAAAAACGCACTTTGATACGGATGTAGCGCGTGAAATCAGACCAACGACAGTAAAAACGTTGCAAGAATTGATTACGTTGCTCGATGAGATCGAGGACGAGAAAAAACGCGAGAGTGAAATTTACGCGATTAATAATAACGCGAAAAGAAATTATAATAATGTTAAATATAATACGCAGCGGGAAACCGTTGGTAGGATATCGAATACGCAGTCAGGATACCGATCCGGATCAGATTACAATCGCGGTGGCGCGGGCTCGAGCACGAGATACCCAACAAAGACACGCGATGTTTACGGATCGGATTACAATCGCGATAGCGCGAGACGAGCGTCGAAGTCATACGACGTAAGAAATGACGCAAGAGCCGACAGGGGCGAACCGGTGAAACAGTACCGGGATAATAGATCGAATTATAACGCGGGTAGCAATAAAAATACCGCGATAGAGAAACGATTGCCGAACAACGATGCGCGTTCGGAAAAGGGGGAAATTAACCAGCGCAACATAAATTTTCAAGATCGGCAGTCTGATAAAGCGAGATATAAAACGGATAATTACGTGTCTACAAGGAACGTAGCGTCGATTGATAGGAATAAAGACGAATCGGTAATCAAAAATGAAGGAAAAATCGCGATTATTAGAACGAAAGCAATATTAAGCAATGTTGACGAGGTAACTGAGGAGGACCAAAAACCTGCGAATAAGCAGGGTACTCCATACGTTACAATTTTGATTGATAAATTGCCAATTAAGGCACTAATAGACACGGGATCGCAAATTTCGGTAGTTACAAAGGACGTTTACGACAAACTGACGAACGAAAAGACTACGATGCGAATAATTCCAATTAAACAATTCTCACTCGTAGGAGCTTTTTCGGAACGCGCGCAATTGATCGCGAAACGAATGCAAACAAGTTTCCTGATTAATGGGAAGGAATTCTCGCACGAGTTTTTATATCGTGAAAAATCTATCGTACGAGATGATACTCGGCATGGACTTCTTGTCGGAACGTTCAGCTATAATAAATTGCGGGAAGAAGTTTATTATTAACTTCCCAAAATGTAGTTCGAGAAAAGAGATAAAAATAAACGCGATTTCAATTAAAAACGCGGAAAAGTCGCGTGTAAGAAGAAGGGATTACGATGTTTTCGTAAATCCCCAAATAAACGACATTTTCACTAATAATGAAGCGCAGGATTTGTACAAAACAAGAAACGTATCAGAGACCGTTTCCGTACAAGCGAACGCGAAAACTAGTGAAAATAGCGAAAATAAGCAGAGTTCGCGAAAACAGGAGAATGAGCGCGAACAAATTAACGCGGAAATAAGAAAATCCGCGAAACAACATGAAATTGCGTGCGTATTAAATATAAAGAACGCGAGAATTTATGATTACGAAACAGGCGATATTATTATTAATGCGGGAAAAGCGCAAGATTTGTACAGACTAGGAAACTCGAAAGTAGTTTCCGTACAAGCAAACGCAAGAGCCGGTAATAATAGACATTCGTCTAGCGAAAAAGACAGCGAAATTAACTTCGAAAAACCACAGGCAAAAATATGCCTATTGAATAATAAAGGGATCGTAGAAGAAGATTCTACGTGCATGCGAGAAAAAGAAGAATTTAAATTCCGCATGGTAGATAACGGTAATAAAGTAAATTGCGATTTTCCATATAGCGAAGAAGCATACAACGTAAAAATAAATACGACGAAAGCAACCGTCGTAAGAACTACGCAATCGGAAGATGATACGCCCGACAAAGGGGTATCGGATATCCGATACGACCACGCGAGCGACGCAACGGCCGAGCGAGATGACGCGAGCGCGGAAGCGAGACAGAAAGATGGCGAGAGCGTGCAACAAAGACAGCCTATAGCGGCGAGTGACGCAACGATACTGACTAACGATAAGGACAGTACAAGCGCACGACAACATCAAGCGATGAATAAGGATCAATTATCACATCAAACAAACGAGACATTAACAAAGGAAGTCACACCGATGAACAAGGGCGGGATAAATGAAGCGATTAAAAACCTTGAGGTAATAAAAAATTTCCTGCCTCGTAATGATGATAATATGATAGGAAAGGAGAATGTTAAAATACCGCGTGCGTTACCAAAAAACCGAGCAATGCAAACTCGGATAATAAAGATGAATTAATAGAAATAGATAACTTCGCGCAGGTAAGCGTAATAGAACCGGTGAAACAATACCGGGTGTTTAAAAATAAGTTATCAAAGCAAGATAGCTTAAACACAAATAAAGACAACGCGGAGAAAATAAAAACGTTATATAATACAGACGAGATTTTAAAAAAGGAGATTATAGTTATGAATGGGAACGCGAATATAAATGCTATTCCGAACTCTAAAAATAATCAGAATTTCCAGTCTCGTAATTACATAACGCGAATCGAAGTTAGCGTGGTTAGGGATAAACCCATTATTATATTACAATTAGATTTAAACGCGACGAAATATAATTCCGCGATTTTAAAAATAAATGGCAACGTCCTGACACAAGAGACGTTTAATACAAAGGAAAAATTCGATGATATTCAGAAAATATTATCGAAAACTAGATTTGAAATAGCGAATAACGCTGATACAATTAAAAATAAATTGTCTAAAATTAAAAGCGTAGTTTCTAGCCGAGATGGAGATTTTACGCAAACGGTGCAGGTTTGTCCTAGCCAGGAACCGGGATTGAGCATCGAACCATCCAAGTCAGTACGAGAGGACGAGTCAGTACGAGAGGACGAGTCAGTACGAGAGGACGAGTCAGTACGAGAGGATGATACGTATCCAGACGAAAACACGAGCGAAAATACTACGCTCGTAAAAGAAGAAACAGATAATAGAGACGTCTACATACAACTTCTAATCGAAGACAAGCTTAAATTAAATTCGAATATTCAGAGACGCCTAGTATACGATCCAGGAATCAAGAAATCCTTCGTAACCCGTAGCAATCAAACAAATGCTACGGAAGTGCGCAAACGACAGTGCGCAGAAATTCTCGGCAGTACGTTACACTCTGTCGAGATAATAAAAGCAGAAATAAACGGTTACGTGACGACCAGCAATTTCAAGGCCACGTTTACCACGAAGATCATAATCAGGGTCAGCGAGAGATCCTGTTTCTTTACACAATTACTCACATATCGTTGGGCAGACGACCTGTCGAAAAAGAAGGATGAGGAAGCTGCCATATCAATCATAACCTCGAGCGGACACATGTCGCTCGAAACAAGAAGAGGAACAGACAGAGGAGGGCTAAGACAGCCTACAACCCAGAAGTTGCAGTCCTGTTCTGTGTGTGAAAGTGAAAACATGATTTCTGACACAGAAATCGAAATTCTCTGCGGAGAATACATAAATTCGTTTCAATCTATTGTAAACGCGAACAGTGCGGTAAAAGTGAATGCGAAGAACGCAAATACATTGAATCCGTATAAGTTAAAATCCGAAAATAAGCTGCGTGAAAATAGCTTATCGAGAAAAGACATATTTAAAGACGATAAGTTAATTATAAGAAAAAATCGCGAGCAAGGCGAGAAAACATCAACAAATGATGAGAGAGACTTTAGAACGCCAATACTCGTTTATCATAAGAATTTAGTTTTAAGAAACTATGTAAAGAATAAAGATTTTGCGAAAACCATAGAATTTAAGAAACCTCGCATAATTAAACTAAGAAATTATAACCACTCATGTATCAAATTTTATAATATTGCAAATAAGTTAGAGATAAGTGAGTGTTCAGCGGGACACGATAACGAGCTATGCGTAAAAGCTCAAATATGTAAACAGTTTGCTTCGCCGAACGAACTGTTGTCATCAAGCCAGGATGACATAAATCAAGAAAATTGGCAAACAGACGATTCCCAAAATAAGGAAGAAAGACTTTCTTGGGAGACGACATCGAAGAAGAGGCATCCGGACAACAGTGAATCCAATACTAACATCCAGAGCCCTAAAAAAAAAACTTTGTCGATCATCACGAATTACGACAAAGTGCGATGGAGAGGAGATGAAGCTGGAAGGTAAATCAATCAACATTGCAACCCAGCTTGAACAACAGATCCAACATACACGGCGAGATATTGAAGGAACTTCGCCGATCTCTGAAATCTCGGCAAAGCTCCTTGGAGGGGGTAATGAAGCCGGGGACCAACTACGAGTGACAGAGAACTCAGAAACCCGGAAACGTCTTCCAAACAGCCTAGGAAGCATAGGAAGACGAGAGACACCGCAAAAATGACGCGCGGTTGAAAGAACGGACATATACGCGATAGAACAAAAATCGCGTAAACGCGTGACGCGACACGCGTGTGTACATAGCGATAAAGCTATATTTTGTATATATAAAATAAGACTAAATAGGTTAAGTTTTATAAGCGCAGATTTATGTCTAGTCAGGCGTGATTTTATGTTAGAAGCGCGGTATATAGCGCAAAAGTTATAATTTTGTAAAAAGTGAGTATTTTGTGATAAAAAGTGCAAAGGTGTTGTACGGGAAGTACTGCACCAGGGGTACAGCACGCCTGTACTTTTAGAGACTAGACTATAGTTTTAAGAGAACTTATAAATATAGTTTTAAGACACATTGTACATAGCGCTTTACTATATTTTAAGCAAAACGCGATCCGAGCGATTTTTATGTTTTTTACACCCGTAGTGCAGCACTAAGTATAGGTGCATGCACTGTAGCAAAACTTGCGTGCGCGTCCAAGAGGCGTGTCTTGGAAGAGAGGGAAGTCCGAGAGCGGGAGAACCTGAAGAGTGGGAACACTATAAAAGGCTGTGCAGAGCAGCATTCGAGGCCTTTTTTCCCGATTAGGAAGCGTCCGAAAACAAACGTCTTCACGGGTTTTTTGTGTTTTAAGAGATTTTAAAGAAGATAGTCGCGAATAGAATAACTCTCGTGCATTGAGAGAGTCGCGATAACGATAATAAATAAGGCAGTATTATTTTAAACGCGATTAATCTCCGGAGTGTGGGGATTCGCGAAATAGCGGACAGTTTATACGCGCTTAAATATTTAAATATATTTTATACTTTTATCAAAAGTAGTGTGAAAGTAATTGAGTTACCTCGCACCTGAAAACCCTTACCTGTGAACGAGAGTCGATCCAGCGGCGTGCAGCGGGTAGCCTACATATCCATGGGCGTTGATCCGACGAATCCAGCGGCGACCTGAAACAGAAAAACGGAAGGGATTTATTAAGAAGCAGATAATTTGTCCAACAACATAACGTTGCACAAATAACCTCGTTCCGACGTATTCTTGAGGCGTCGAGGCAATTCCATACAACGGGAAGTCCAAACATCCATGGGCGTTGATCCAGTGAATCCAGCGGCGACCTGAAACATAAAAAAAGAAAGGAATTAAGGATAATTCCTCACCAACCAAGCGGAAAAGCAGTGGCGTTCGAACCAGCGTGATCCTGACGCTGTGCAACCAGTCCGACGGCAGACCAGAAGGGACGTCGTCCAAGGGCATTCCTTGTTCGTTGGAGGTAAAACGAACTGGCGACCGTAATAACAAGGTAGGAAAACCTGCATTTAGTGTAGATTTCTCCATCTCGCGTGTTTTGTCCGGTCACAACCTAACCTAACCTAACCTCAGGGAGTCTAGGGGGGGGGTGCGTCGTAGCGGCTGATACCGTGTTCCTTACCAAGCACTCTCCTAACTTTGCCCAGTGCTGACTGTATAGAAACTTTGCGTGAAAGCCCTTTGCGTGCTCGTGCATGATTAGTTTTATTTAATTTTAAGTACTGATTGTCAAACATGTGAACAACACAGATTTCAAGCAATTATACCTAACGCTGACTGACTACGACATAAGATAATATGAATGAGTATGTTAGTTTTAAGATAGTGATTTTGTGAAAACAGCGTGGAATGCGGTATGATGGTTGTGAGAGGAATGTGTGTGTGAGCATGTTGCGAGTAACGTTAAAATCGTGATATTAGAATACTTACCGTGGATGACCCGATATATGTATGTCTTATAGTTATTCTCTCGAATATTGTTATACTTAGCGTGAATATTTATATGTTGATATATTTTTGTTGATTGTGTTAAGATTTTATACTTACCATTAGATTTTATATATGGAGATATTTTATACTTACCATGAAACCTATTGAGAGGAAGAGAGAATTGGAAAAGACTATAGTAATACATGCATATACATATATTTTTTTATACTTACCTTTTTGGGTCGACTCATGTGAATCGTGCAAGTTTTTTATTATATTTATTAAAAGTTGCGTGTTCAAAATAAAGCACGATATATATATTTTGTCACGCGAATCATTTTGTTCTTTTATTGACCAAGCATGCATGCATCGTTGATAGATATATTCGCTTATGAACGAGAGCTTGATATTGTTGTGGGTCGCATGGTAGCGTCGCTGTTTTCTGGCATGTGGCTTGCAGGAGTGTTGGGAGCGTATGCGAATGGATGTTTTTGCGGCTTAGATTATTTTAATTGCATTAATATAATGGCGTTTTATTTTCCTGTATCACGTATGTATTTTATATTGCTGCGTGATAATATATATTTAGAGAATCATTCCTGGAGGCTACTTGAGATTCTCGTGGACGTGGCCATCGGGATTTCTACACGTAACAACCCCTGAGACACACCTGAAAGGAAGGATGATGAATATTACTCGACCATCATCCTGAAACATCGAGGGACTTGGAATAAAGCGTTCGGCGGTAAAAAATTGCGAACGGGTAATAAACGTTAAAAAATACTTGTAAAAATCATGCATTGCGATAAATATTGTTGCGGTAAACAATGAGGGAATAAATAATGTCGCGATAAATGTTGTTCCGGTAATTGTTGCTGCGATAAATGTTGTCATAGTTATGTAAAATGGTTAGTACGTCTTCCGCCATCTTGTACTACGAGTATGCGAGTGAGACACGCCAGTAGGCGTGTTATTTCGTGCGAGGGGGTAAATGTAACGCCCCAACGATATGTGTGATGACGTATGTACGCGGAACATTCTAGAAGATTCTAGAATGTTCTAGAACGTTCTCGAAGGTTCGACACACCTGGTGGGAGGTGGAAATTTCCGCACGACGACAACGCGTGAATGTGTCGTATCTTCGGGGGTAATTTAGCGAGGTGGGAGTTTTGCCAACCCCCACGTCCGTGCGTAGCGACCGTATCTCCTGGTCAGTCGGAGCCGTGTCGTCTAAAGGAACGGTCAAATGGTGCCGTATAGATCGGTCAGCCGTAGCCGTTTCTTGGAGATAGAACGGTGGACAAAATATCCCGAGTCCGCTGCACCCGCTCGATATATAACTTAGTCGTTCGCGATCACGTCGCAGCTATCCGTACGCGGTGCTAAAAAAGTTGTGATTATCATCCGCGATAAGTTAGCGTGTTAAAACATTGCAAAGCTAACGCTTGCAAAATTTGTATTAATCGGCGTCAAGTCGCATCGAAGGAAACGTAAAGCGCGCGTAGTAATTCCCGCCGCTAACTCGTAATATTATAATTGTACGCGTTGTAATTCCCGCGTTCGGATAATTGTTGTACGCGTTGTAATTCCCGCGTCCGGATCTATTGTAAACCTTCATATTGAAGAGAATAAATTTTATACGCCAAATATATCGTATCCCGTTACTACTCGCGACGATCCCGACAAGTGCCTTCCTCTCTTCCGTCGTTCGCCGTCGCGCACCAGAGAGTTGTTCGTGGTGGAGGAGCGTCATAACGAGGAAGGGAGACGGACCGTGGGACGAGGAGCAGCCGAAGAGGTAGCCAAATCGCATTGAGGAAAGCGTGGAGCGACGCGGCGTCATACATATTGGTTGCAATCCTGCCATTGCGAGCGGACAGCCACAAGTCCTGGGGGCTCGGACCGAGAAGCTACCACATATTGGTTGCAATCCTGCCATTGCGAGCGGACAGCCACAAGTCCTGGGGGCTCGGACGAAGAAGCTACCACATATTGGTTGCAATCCTGCCATTGCGAGCGGACAGCCACAAGTCCTGGGGGCTCGGACGAAGAAGCTACCACATCCTGGTTGCAATCCTGCCATTGCGAGCGGACAGCCACAAGTCCTGGGGGCTCGGACGAAGAAGCTACCACATTCTGGTTGCAATCCTGCCATTGCGAGCGGACAGCCACAAGTCCTGGGGGATCGGACAGAGAAGCTGCCACATTTCGGTTACAATCCTGCCATTGCGAGCGGACAGCCAAGTAACCTTGCCGCTTAATTGGTGAAAGCGTGCTGGCGACCGTGAATCTGAAACAGGTGAGAGAACCATTATTCGAAGCGTACTCGCTTATTTCTTACGTCTAGGACGTTCAATACGCTTGGCCGGTGTTTGTCCGGTCACAACCTAACCTAACCTAACACTCCTTCCTGTGCGGTGTCTGGTGTGCTTTTGACTGCGTGTGTGTGGGGTGGAGTGTGTGTTTCGTGTAGACGTATTGTGAGGTTGTGACCGGACGATTCCGGCCACTGCATTAAATATGCAATATGAAGCGAATATGCTTTAGAAACTAGGTTCTCTTACCTCTGTTTCACGGTCGCCAGCACGTTTTCACCATAAACGGCAAGGAAACGCTGTCGGCTCGCAATGGCTCGATTCAGCGTGGATTTCCGTTTTCTCCATCAACGGCAAGGAAAAGGCGCTGTCTGCTC
This sequence comes from Formica selysi, assembly GCA_009859135.1. NCBI lineage: Eukaryota > Metazoa > Arthropoda > Insecta > Hymenoptera > Formicidae > Formica > Formica selysi. The sequence continues at coordinate 9,634 of WHNR01000244.1, forward strand.
GCAATGGCTCGATTCAGCGTGGGTTTCCGTTTTCTCCATCAACGGCAAGGAAAAGGGGTTGTCCGCTCGTACTGGCAGGATTCAACCAAGTTGTGGACAGCTTTCCATCCAAGCTCCGGGGATCCCTCGGCTGTCCGCTCTTCGTGGCAGGAATCAGCCGGCAAATGGCCGCTCCGCTCCTCACGTTTTTCGACGATTTGGTTACCCTGGTCGGATGTAGTTCCTCCACGATGAAGGCTGCATTACTCCCCAGACGGCTACTCCTCGATCCACGTTCCGTTTCCCTCCTTGGTTAAGTCGCTCGACCTTCGCACACAATCTCTTTGGTGCACGTCGGTGAACGACAGGTGAGAACTGGGCCCTTGTCGGATTCGTCGCGAGTAATTGCGAGAGAGAGAATTTTGGCATATGAAAATATATTTATTTCCTCATTTCGAGGTACAAACTCGCTTCATTGAGCGGAAATACAAAAGATCCGTACGCGGGAATTGCAACGCGCACAATGTTAGCCGCGGGAATTACGACGCAGGCTTAACAATAAATATCCCTCGTTGCGTCATTACGACGATAATTTATTATTGGCCATCCGCTCGCTATGGCAGGATTGCGACCTAAGTGTGCCGAGCGCTCGGACTTTTACAATTTACGCGCTAACTTGTGACGGAGTTGCCGGAACTTTGTATCACCGCGAACGGATAGTTTCGGCCTGATCGCTGAGACGAAGTTACTTAATTGCGCGGGTGCAGCGGACTCGGGTTATTTTGTCCACTGATCGCGATCACGACGCGGTAACGACCGACTGGCCGTGTCTACGTATCGGCTCCGACTGACCCGGAGTTCTCGTCCTGATGTACGGACGTGGGAGTCGGCGTAACTTCCACCACACTCGAATTACCATCGAAAGCTAGACACACACACGCGTCGTTACATTACAGAATATTCCATTCCCCCACCAGGTGTGTCGAACCTTCGAGAGTGTTCTGGAACATTCTAGAATCTTCTAGAACGTTCCGCGTTCTTGCGCAGTCGCATGATCGGATTTACAAAAAACGGCGCATGAATTACCGATACAATATTTACCTTATCGACCTTAACCGATACAATATTTACCGGAACCTAATTTACCGTTACAGTAATTACCGACGCAATTTACCCTAATGGTAAGGTAGTTTAACCTCGGATGGTAACCCTAACCTATGCAGGATTTACCCCCTCACCGCAAAGTTGACCCAAATATCTAATTCAATGGCATTCAACTTTGTATGAAGTTGGAGATGATTTTTCTCTTCATCTACTGCTTACCGTTGTTACTCCTAATGCCAGGGTCCTCCAAATTTCGACAGATACGTCGACAAGTAGTCTCAGTGGCCCCCAGGATTGTAAAGGATCCAGGATTGTTTCTGTATTTCACGCAACAATATTTCAAAATAGCGATGTGCCTTACAATGCCTTAAAAATAATAAGCGTACAAGCTCACATGCAATCTCATTCCATTCTACTACTCAGCACTACTGTCCGCCGTATGACAGAAAGTAAAAATACGCAACGCTACCACGCGGCCCACAGAAGCACCAAGCATTTATAAATAACATGCGAAGCAATACATAACATGCGAGTGTATAAATAAGTCATATGAATAAAATAGGAACGTGAATGTATAAGTATATAAATATAAATATATTAAAATATATAAAAATGCTACACGCGACATATATAAACTACTCAATACAAAATATATCTCTCAAAATAGAATATATAAATATATAATATAATATCTCTTTGCAAAATAATATAAATAACAAAAAAAAGACTTCGCGTGTCAGGTTCTACTCAAGTCAGGATAACACCTGTCACGTTCCTCATAAGTTATCACTCGCATAAAGGCACTCTCTCTGGTTAGGCTTTACGCTTATTTTACAGATAACAGAAATCATTCTCGCTTTTCATACTTGAATGAGTGCTTAAGATCCTCTAACAATTACTTTTATTCCCCTGTATGTCTCAATAACTCAAAAGAATTATATTTCATTATAAAACTGTGATCTTAAGACTCGCAAACTCTCAAAATGATAAGATTCATACGTCTCACACATTTAACAGAGTTCTCGAGATCAATATAGATTAATTCATCTATTTGACTAACAATTGTACGCCTTGTCGGCAATTTATAATGCGTTATAATGTTTCTAAACAAAACTTTAGATCTCAAGACTCGCCAAACATAATTCACACAAAACAGAGTCCTCAAGATCAATATCGACTACTTTGTCCAATTGTAAGTCGACTGTATGCCTTATTGGCCTTACATAAAATGTAATATAATAATTCTAAGATTCTTAGAAGCAACTTTGTTTAATTGTAAGTCGACTATATGCCTCGTTGGCATTCTTTTTAGACATATAATATAATGACTCGACTTGATACTCTTGATCTTGAGTCTCGTATCTTAACTAAACACAAAACTTAAAACTAGCGTCACGCAGATTGCACTACTGTCTATATATCACAGCGCAATGTTTGTAACGTGACTCCGCTGAGTCACTTGGTCGCCTTGTGTAACGCACCGGCAGTCTGCTGGTCCTCTGACTTATGCCCCCGTCCAGGCTGGTTGCTCCCCTGGGAATCAGCTGCAACATCCGGTTGCAAGGTGAAGTGTGCAGTGTCAATTGTAAGTGTAAATTCGCGTAACCCGAATTTATTCCTACCGAGAATACAGTATTAAATGGTTTTTTTTTGTTACGCGTCGTCTTCCGGTGCCGTGCTGACCGGGAGGAGGATAATTTTCGACAGTGGTCGCTTAAAACTAGAGGTGGCGGTGCGCACAACGACGACCCGGACGACCCCGTCTTCCCCGGGATGCACGCGGTCGATCCTGGCGAGGGGCCACTTATTCGGCGGCGTCGTTTCGCTCCTTAGGAGGCACAGTCGGCCTTTGCGTACTTCCTCGTCGGCTTTGCACCATTTAGGCCGGTGCGTCAGAGAATGGAGGTACTTCCGGGACCACCGGCTCCAGAAATGGTCCCGTAGCTGTTGAAGATGCTGCCACCGGGATAATCTCGGCGTGTCCTCCATGGCGAGGGACGGCTCCGGGACGGCGTTGAGTGCTGTGCCGACGAGAAAGTGGCCGGGAGTAAGCGCCTCCAGGTCATCCGGGTCGTCCGACAAGGCCTGTAAGGGACGAGAATTGAGGCACGACTCTATTTGCGCTAACAGGGTGGCCATCTCCTCGTACATCAGCTTCGCGTCGCCGATGACGCGCCGCAGGTGGTACTTCGCTGCCTTGACCGCCGCCTCCCAGAGTCCACCGAAATTGGGCGCCGCCGGAGGATTGAAATGCCATTCAATCCTCTCGGCGGCGAGGCCTCTCGCGATAAGCTGTCCCTTCTGACCGCTAGCTGCGAAGAGCGCTCGCAGTTGGGCGTCGGCGCCCACGAAGTTAGTGCCGCAGTCGCTATAGAGGGCTTGGCACAGTCCACGGCGTGCGATGAGCCGACGCAGCGCGGCCAGGAAGGCGTCGGAGGAATAATCCGAGGCGACATCGAGGTGAACGGCGCGGGTGCTGAGGCAGACGAAGACCACCAGGAAGGCTTTTGTAGCGCGCGGAGGTTCGTAGCCACATTGGTCCCGCGTAGTCGACACCTGTATGGAGGAAGGGCCGAGCTGGTGTCACTCGAGGCCGCGGCAGGTCCCCCATGATTGGCTGCGGGGTTGCCGCCCGCCATCGCAGGCACGTTAAGCAGCGGTGGAGGCAGCTCTTGACGAGCGCCCGTCCGCGGGGAATCCAGTACTCCTGGCGGATGGAGCCAAGGGTCAGCTGCACGCCTCCGTGTAAGGTCCGGCGATGGCACGCCTCGATGACGAGTCGAGTAAATGTTGACCCTCCTGGCAAGATGATTGGGTGTTTGGCGTCAAAGGAGAGAAGAGCGCGCTTGATCCGACCGCCGACTCTGAGGATTCCCTGGGTGTCTCTGAAAGGAGTTAACCGGGTAAGTGTGCTGCGTGTAGGCAGGGGTCTGCCCTTCGTGATGGCTGCTAATTCTTCCTTGTAGTTGGCAGCTTGGACGACTCGGATCCAACTCAGGCGCACTTCCTCGACTTCGGGGGCCCCAAGGACGAGCCGGACTGCAGGATTGGCCCGTACGTAGGGCGCTTGCTTCTCCTGATGACGACGAAGCCAGCGGCGACATCAGGCCGAGATCCGCAGCAGCCGATGGAGCGTGGAATACCGGCTTAGCATATCCGGCTCCTCGGTGGACTCTTTGCCCATGGTCGCAGAGGGGCGTATCCCGTTTGGACACGGAACGATTGGACACCGCTCGATTGGACACGTAGTATTGGACACGGAACGATTGGACATTGCACGATTGGACACAGAATTATTGGACACCGCACGATTGGACACCGCACAATTGGACACGCACACTGCACGATTGGACACTGCACGATTGGACACCGCACGATTGGACACCGCACGATTGGACACCGCACGATTGGACACCGCACGATTGGACACTGCACGATTGGACACCGCATGATTGGACACTGCACGATTGGACACCGCACGATTGGACACGCACACTGCACGATTGGACACTGCACGATTGGACACCGTACGATTGGACACTGCACGATTGGACACCGTACGATTGGACACTGCACGATTGGACACCGCATTATTGGACACGGCACGATTGGACACCGCACGATTGGACACCGCATGATTGGACACCGGTAATTATGCATAAAGAGGGCACAAGCAGAAGCATAAATTTTAGTTTTAAATCAGAAATAGGTATGGGTTAGGTTATATCTTCTGGAAGTGGAGCCCCCCCGTAGGGGGCGGAACATACTGCCCCCACGCATATACTTTTTAATGCGTAGTAAGGTTCTACATAGGTTTACAACTTTCCACGCGAAGCGAGGATCAACGCAAACCTACATGTCTAGTTTTTTGATAGTGGAGCCCCCCCTTAGGAGGGGGCGGAACATACAGCCTCCACACATATTTTTTTTAATGCGAAGTAAGGTTCCACATAGGTTTACAACTTTCCACGCGAAGCGAGGTTCAACGCAAACTTATGTGTCTAGTTTTTTGATAGTAAAGCCCCCCCGAAGGGGGGGCGGAACCCACTGTGTCCAATCGTGCAGTGTCCAATCGTGCGGTGTCCAATCGTGCAGTGTCCAATAATGCGGTGTCCAATCGTGCGGTGTCCAATCGTGCAGTGTCCAATCGTGCAGTGTGCGTGTCCAATTGTGCGGTGTCCAATCGTGCGGTGTCCAATAAATCTGTGTCCAATCGTGCAGTGTCCAATCGTTCCGTGTCCAATACTGCGTGTCCAATCGAGCGGTGTCCAATCGTTCCGTGTCCAAACGGGTGTCACCCGTCGCAGAGTGCACTAGCGTGCGTCGTTCTGGGAGCTCGTTATTGCTGTTCTCATCATCGGAGGTCGCCCAGCGTTCCGTCTCAGCTCGCAGCCAGGGAGGTCCGTGCCACCAGAGGGGGTGATTGACCAGCTCTTTTGGCGACAGCCCCCGTGAAGCACAATCCGCAGGGTTGTCTCTGCCGGGGATGTGATGCCACCGGGCGTCCGGCAAGGATGTCTGGATCTCCGACATTCGGTTGGCCACGTACGTCTTCCAAGAAGTCGGGTGTCCACGGATCCATCCTAGAGCTACGGTAGAGTCCGACCAGAGGTGAAGGGGCACCTCCGTTGCTTCCAGGACGTGACGGATGTGACTGATGAGCCGAGCGAGCAGCGTTGCTGCACAAAGTTCTAATCGCGGTAACGTTATTTGTTTTAACGGCGCTACCCTGGTTTTCGCGGTAACTAGCGCGGCCTCTACCCGTCCTTCCCGATCCTCTGTCCGCAGGTAAGCGACTGCGGCGTAGGCTCTTTCAGATGCGTCGGCAAAGCCATGGGTTTCCCTCCGGCAGCTAGTTCCGCTATTCAGCCAGCGGGGAACTCGGATGCTCTCCAAAAGAGGTAGCTCCGCCTGGAACTCCAGCCACCGCTGAGCGTCGCCGTCGGGGAGCGGTGTGTCCCAGTCGACTCCCAGTAACCACGTCGACTGTATAAGTATCTTGGCTCGCACCGTGGTGGGTGCGAGCCATCCCATCGGGTCAAATAACTTGGCCGTTAGTGACAGGACTGTCCTTTTGGATATCCTGTCCAGCTGCATCGTTGGCGTCGAGAAGGCGAAGTTGTCATCGTGCGGGTGCCATCTGAGGCCCAAGGTAGCGTGGCTCTCACCTGGTTGCCACCACCGGGGCTCCCGCTGTAAAAGGTCCTCCGCTGGCAGGCTCTCGAGCAATGACGAATGGTTGGCCGACCACTTCTTCAGCGGCAAGCCGCCCGCCCTGCAGATCTGCGTGAATTGCTGCTGGATCTCCTCAGTCTCAGCCACGGTTGGTGCCCCCGTCAAGACGTCGTCCATGTAGACGTCCCGTCGAAGGACGTCCGCACCGAGGGGCCACCTGGAGGTTTCGTCATCCGGGAGTTGGCGGAGGGTGCGGATCGCCAAATAAAGAGCGCAAGCCAGCCCGTAAGTCACTGTGTTGAGTTGGAACTCCTTGATGTCCATGTCTGTATCTTCACGCCACACAATCCTTTGCAGGTCGCGATCCTGAGGGTGGACGTCGATCTGCCTATACATTTTTTCGATGTCCGAGGCAATGGCGTATCGATGACGACGCCACCGTAGCAGAATATCAGCAAGCGCCGGTAGTAAGTTCGGTCCGACTTGCAGGTGCTGATTGAGGGTCTCTCCCGACGGCAATTTTGACGAGCCATTGAAAACGACCGGCAGCTTGGTCGTGGAGCTCGCTTCCCGCATCACGCCGTGATGAGGAAGATAGCAGAGCCGCTTGTTGACCAGGTCAGCGTCCGGTGAGGCAGGCGTCATGTGCTGTAAGTCGGCATATTGGCGCAGGAAATCGGCGTACAACCCATGGAACGAGGCGTCTCGTGAGAATCTGACCTCCATGTGTTTTAGTACTCGTAGTGCTGCTCGACGTGTTCCGTTGAGGTCCGGCAGCGGCTCAATGACAGGAAGGCGCACTGTGTATCGCCCGTCGGGCCCTCGGGTATGCGTGCGGACGAAGTGCTCCTCGCACCCTTGATCGTCCTTGGATAGAGCTGTGGCGGACGTCGGCATCTCTTCCTGCTCCCAGAAGCGGCGCACCATTCCCGCGAGATCCTGCTCGACACGGCATTGGTGAGTATGGGCCCTTAAAGAAGCGGTGGCTTCACCTATATCCCGATAGGATCCACCCGAGCTTCGTGTTTTGGGCCACCGGTTCGCGGTGGCGTCCTTTGCGCAGGCCTTGGCAGAGGATGGCGGCGTGGATATCTGCTCCGAGTATGTCGACTGGGTTAGAGGCGCCGTACTCTGGATCCGCAAGCTCCAGTCCCTGTAGGTGAGGCCAATCTCTAGCACCGGAGTTTACTCCGCCGGCGTAGACGGTGATCCGCGGAAGCACGAGCGCGGAGATGGACATCGTTGCACCTCCGTATCGCGGCGAAAGCGAGAGGGCGACGCGACCTTTAGCATGACCGGACTTCTGCCCACCAACCCCGAATATGCTGACCGACGCGGGTGAGCGTGGTAGTCTTAGCCTTTGCGCAAGGCGCTCGGAGATGATCGACGACTCCGAGCCCTGGTCGATGAGAGCGCGCCCGAGGTGTAACACTCCGTGTCGGTCGGCGACGCGGACGCGGGCTGTTGCGAGGAGCACTATGACTGGCTTGTCCGAAGGTCCTTGCGCGACGTGCGATGATTTCACAACCGCGGTTTCGCGGCAGGCATCGTGCAGCGAGGAATAGTGACGCGCACCACACACCGAGCACGCTTTCTTGGAAGCGCACTCTCCTACTTGGTGCCGACCGAGGCAATTCAGACATAATTTGCTGGCCTCGACGAGTTGCTTCCGTTCGAGCGCCTTCTTCTTCTTGTACCCCTCACAAAGCATCAAGAAGTGATCGCGCTGGCATAGGGCGCAGCGACCGCGCTTGACTTCTGGTTTGAGCTCCTTGCTGATGAAGTGGCTGCGCGTGGACTTCGGAATGCTGCTCCCTGGTTTGCTCGAGGCACCATCGGCCTTGATAGGTAGCATCGACTCCAGGGTATGCAGCCGTCTATCGAGGAATAGCTCGAGCTTGTCGAACGACGGAGGTTCCTTGGAGTCGCTGATCGAGTTTTCCCATTCGCGGCGAGAGCGCGCGTCGAGGAGTTCGACCGATAGATACACGAATAGGTCCTCACTACAGTCGATAGGTCGTCCGATATTTTCCAGGGAACTGAAAGTGGCTTTCAGACAATGAAATATCTTTCTGAGGACGCCCGGTGATTCACTCTTCATTTTCTGGAGTGAGAGGAAATTAGCGAAATACGCGCGCACTAACAACCGTGTGTTCTCATAGTACGTGCTTAACATTTCCCACGCACTGTTATAATTGTCTCCCGTCGTGGCGATATTACGAATTAATAACTCTGCCTCACCTTTTAGACAGGTCTTCAGGTAGCGCATCTTCTCTACTGAGCGATTGAAGAGTCCTTGCCGATGATGGACTGGAACAAGTCACGGAATGCCGGCCAGTCCTCGTATCTCCCGGAAAAGCTGGGAAGCTGGATTCGCGGGAGAGTCGTACGGGATGCCGCTCGAAGCTCGTCTCCAGAGAGCCTCGATCCAGTCTTCGGGGAAGCTGGCTGAGCGAGAGCTTCTTCCAGCTCAAGGACAGCAGCGCGCTGGATCACATAGACCTCCTCTACTTGACCGAGAAAGTCCTTTGTCCCGTACTCATGTTTCCTGACTTCCGCTCCATACTCTGCGACCAGTAGCTCGTGCTGCTCCTCAAACTTAGCCCATTTAGCGTCCAGCAGCTTGAGCGTGGTCGCTATAAGCCCCTTATTGATTTTAGCTTGTCCTGCCTTTTCCAAATTGTCGTACGTGCGAGCGATACGACTGCAGAGCTCGTGTTGCGCTAGGACTAACGACTCCATGTCTCTTTCAGGTCCTCACAATGAGGAATCTCGTCCTGGGAATTGCTCACTTCCTCTCCGAAAAGCACAGGAGAGGCTCACCAAGTGGTTCACCACACACTACGCGGATGCCGGTTTCGAAGTATCCGGCTCGAAGAACCAGATTTATGTGCGCGAGTGAACGCGGGGGCGCGAGGACAGCGTGAAATGGACACGATAGTGTTTTGTAAAAAAAGGCAGTCAGTTTATTAAGAACAATAAATAGTTAACAAGTTCTTTGTCGATAAGATTTAGGCTAATCTTAACCGAGTGATTGCTCCGGCGAGCGACCGGGAGCGTTACGATAATCTCCGCGAGCGACGGATATATTGCAAATACCGCAAGCGACGGTATAAACTGCGCGATTCCGCGAGCGACGGAATACGCGATTTGTAATATAAACGATATAAGCACACAGTCACGGATGAATCTCGATCGAGTGCACCCGGCGGTTCCCCGAGAGAGTCTTTATACAAACGTTTTTTTTAGTGTTCTCGAAGTTTCTACGTGTTTGTCTCAAAATTCGCGTCGGTTGTTATTTTCGATGATTAGTTAAAATTTGAACGTTGTTATTGCAATTTGTTTGTCGTTTCAGGCTCTCCTGGGTGACCGCTGCGTGGCCCGCATCGATAGGCACGAGCGATGCCGCGGGCCTGGCGCGATTCGCGGAGCGCCGCTGTTGGAGCGCGCTCCTATTTGTCGCGCGCCGTGTTCCGCGCGAGATGGCCGCTAACGCGCCAATTTTCGAGCGCTCCTTTTAGAGACGTTCGTTTACGCTTATTTAATCACGTTAATTAATATGTTTCGATCTCGAACAATCGTGTTCTTCAATATTATCTTCGTCATCAACAATATCGTTAGAATTAAGGGTCGATGTCGTAAAATTGCACGCCGGAGATATTCGTTTATAGCGTGTAATTCGTACGATCCCTCGGGAATCGTAATTTCCTTATCATCGTTATCAAAATAAAATTTATTATTCCAAGAATTCACGTTCGATATCGTATGATAAATTTCAAAGTCCGTTAAACCAAGCTCGTAATCGCCATCGTTTAAATCTATAGCCGGAAAGTAGCTTACAGCAAGAGCGCTACTCTTGCCGGTCAACGTAAGTGTGAGTGACATGCTGGAAAACTGTCGAACGAATACTGAGTCGCGACGGTGAATTGTCAGGCTTTAAATTCATATCGATCATCGAACGTTTGAAGAAATCGAAGACACAATTGTCCACAAATACTTTGACTATAATTTTGATAGGCCGTGTGATTGTATTCTATATTCGCAACATTCTGTCGAAAATATCGCACTAATTCCTTGGGCGGTCGAATATTTCCAAAACAATCGAAATATACTACACGATTTCCCCTCTTTGCATACGCAACTCAATGAGAACCGGAACCATCGACGTCATCCAAATTGACGATACCGCTCTCATTTCGCCGTACACTGTTTATCGGTAAATTATTGCGCATGAAAACGCCTCTAAAAATGGTATACGCATACGTCTTGCAAGTTGTTCCAATTGTACATTGATCGTTACACCGGCAGGCATTTTTATCATTATTTTGACGTTTTTTTTTTTCTTAGTTGCTGTTGAGAACCCTCGTCCACACTTGTATGGAGCGAGATAAAGTCCGTGACCTTCCATGGCGTGATTATGACATTGCATTTCTTTGAGCTGACGTTGCGCCGCCTTGCTATCGTTCACCGCCTTCGCGATTCCCGCTGCTCCGCCAGCCAACGAAGCGAGAACTCCCAATAATGGTAAAATTGGTAAGATACCACCGCGCTTCGCTATAGGAAGTATTCGTTTCTTCACAGTCTTTTTCTTCATCGATGATTTTTTGTTTTCATCCCCATACCGAATTTTGTCTTTGCTTTCATAGCCGCCCAAACAGCTGTAGCGGCTGCTCCTTCGCCAAGAGTCGAATCTCTCGCGGTAATACGCGTTCGTGCTTTCGTGGCGAGTATATTATCCGCAACGTGTCGTTGACCGAGATCGTTGCTTCGGGAATAAGCTATGTCGTGCTCGCGACACGAGACATCCAATGGATTGATACCCCGATCGCCTCTAGCCAATCGTGTTTCTAAATGAGTTACCGGTCCGCAAAACTGATAGCCTGGAATATGTAATTCGATAGGAATTGCGTTTATCGCACGATTTAACAAACCGCTACCTCTTATAATTTTTGCTGGCATTTGTCACAATTTTTTATTAACGGTGTTGGACCGTCGAAATGTGTTTGCTGCCAAATTATAATGTCGCGTACATCGACGATTCTGTTGAACCTCTGAGTCAGCTTTTATATGTTCGGGAAGCTTGTCCCACAATTGTTCCACGTAGCTACCAAAGTCTCGCAGCAAAACAATCTTGGGGATAATCTATAACTGCTCGGTGGTAAGTTCAAGAATATCGCTGTCAACCGATAGAAGAAGAAACCTTTTTGAGACTGAGCGGTTTCGATTCGATGCACCTCTATAAATAGGGCCCCGATGACTCATTTTCCAATATCTGGTTTGAGATTCGCGAGAGCAAACATGCGGTTCGCGTGACAAGCGACGATAATCAAAGTGATAAATTTTGACGATGAAACACGAGTAATGTCCGAGAAAGAAATACGCAAGCATGGAAACATGCTGCCGACTATTATTGCGGTATCATTTGCGATCCTTCGAATTCCTGTAAAACTAACGTGTTGATAAGTTTGATAGAAAGTCCACACGGTGTACGTTTCGAGAATGTGTACGTATACTCGAAATCACTTCAACAACCGAAATATCGATACTTGGAAAATTTGCTATTATCGATCGATGAAATTGGTTATTTTACATTCTCTAATAATAGTGACGTTATTCCACCGAGCGAAGCGCTTCCGAATTCCATTTGTATCTTTGACAATGTGGCATGCGATAAGCAAGATACGATAAGAGAATACTTTACAATGGGTCGACACTCGAGTGTCGACTGTTTCTATCTTTGTCAAACGTATGCCAAGATACCCAAGCATCTCATACGGGACAATGCAAATTTACTGATTTTACTTAAACAAGATGGTACAAATCTGAAACATGTATACAACGATCATGTAAATACTGACATGTCTTACGACGATTTTCGCGCATTCTGTCAGAAATGTTGGCAACACGAGTATGGATTTGTAGTGATTGATAAAGATAGTTTCCAGACTAATGGACGATATCGAAAAGGATTTAACGATTTTGCAATACCGTAAAGTGGTTAGTCGCTATTGATACATCGATCGAGCAACGTCTAAAAATTTTTGTCCGAGCGCAACATGACGACGACGATTGGCAGTGACGATCGTGAGAAGATTGCGAGAGAGATTGTAAAAACGAGCGAATCAATCTGCAAAAAATATCGTTCTTTAAAAACTGGTCAAATGGAGGAAGACGTTGCATTGGAGAGGCACTTTAAACCAATTATCGAACCTCTAAAACAACTTGTCGAAAATACAATCAATGTGGAATCTAATGAAGCGAAAATCGAATCATCGAGTATGCTCGAAGACAAGCATCTGAAAAAAGAGTCAAAGTATGGAACAAAGCGAACAAGGTCAAATATATCATTAAACGATTCGCTAATAACTTCTACTCCAAATCTATCAAAACGTAAGCGAATGAAACAATTATCGAATGTGGTTACTTCTACTCCGATAAAAGATGTACAATCAAGTCAAATATTGCACGAAAAACCGTCTCCATCTGTGGAAGAAATTTTCGAAACCATGCCTAAAACGCTTGTTACGTCGGATCAACATGTATTACAAACGTCCGAGGGTCAAAGTACATTTGGGCCCACTAGGGCAAAAATATGTGGGGGCTATTTTGAATCAAGATAAAAATAACTGTATGGATTATGTTTACGGTGTTAAATTTTGCAACGAAGGAATGATGCTTGTAGATAAAATTTTTGATGTGGATAAAAATGGCAATATAATTATCGATGGAATAAGATACGTGGGAACACCAGGTCTCTACAAGTTGATTTTCAAGAGAATGCCCGACGGTGACGTATACAATGACGATGATCAAATTAAATACAAAAATATATTACTCGCGACAAATGCGCATAGACGTGGCAATGATATGCGTAATCCAGTACTAAGTAACAAGGGATATAAGTATAAAAATATAATAGCGCCATTAATCTCTATTAAAAATATAATAGCGCCTGGAAAAAAAGCTGGAAGAGGTATAAACATATCACGCGCTATGACATTAAACGATAATAAGATCCATTACATGCATTGGAATGATCCAAACGAGTTGGTAGATCGCTTGCGATTGCTGGAAGCTTCGCGTCAAGCCGGCAACAATGCCCACGACAATGAAATATTATCAATTATCGAGGAACTTTGCGAAGTTGGTCTTATTATAAATTAATCTATGCGTCGGCGAAACGAGTCAGTCTGTCATTATTGTTTGTATCGAAATGTCGATTAATAAATTTGAATTATCGTTGGGAACACCGAACAACTCATACTATCAATGGAATGAATTACTAAGAAATTACGTGCGCGATAACGCTCTGTGTCAGACAGCCTCCGGCTTTGACGCAAGGTCGCGCAAGATACGACGCGTAGCGCAACCGGAAGATGATACTGATGCCGCACACAAACAGTACGTGGAAATACGTGTCAAGCTTTTAGAAGATAGACTGGAAGAACTTGAGAAAAAAATAATCACACTCGAGACGAATGTGCAGGCGTTACAAATAATGATGGATGAGATGCAGAAAATGCTTCGGTATGCAACTCACGCGCAGACTACATCTAATTCAGCGCAGGAGAAGAAAGATATACAAACAATATACGTGGAGGAATTATCTCATTATTGCAAATTATGCCTCGGTCAAATATGTCGCAAAAGACCTCTGAAAAACAGCTGCTCGTGGAAGAATTGCATGCTCCAGCGAGAAGAAATTTCCCACGTAGACGTGTCATAGTACGCAGATACGACGATCTGTGGCAGGCGAACGTGGTCGAGATGCGTCCATATGCACGATTCAACAAAGGCTACAACTACATACTCACAGTTATCGATGTGTTGAGCAAGTATGCGTGGGCTGTACCGCTCAAGAGTAAAGGCGGAAGCGAGACGGCTATCACAAAGATAATTCGAGACGATGGAAGATGCCCGAAAAATTTTCAAACCGACAGAGAAAAAGAATTTTACAACGCAAATGTACAGAAACTTGTGAAACACAGCATTAATCATTATTCGACGTACTCTGACATGAAAGCCTCGGTTGTGAAAAGATTCAACCGAACGTTAAAGAACAATATGTGGAAAATGTTTACGCTTAATGGAAATTACAAGTGGATGGACGCGTTGTTCCGGCTCGTTGGAGAGTACAATGCGCGAAAACATCGCACTGTCGGTATGAGACCTATCGATGTTACCCCCGCGATCGCCGATAAACTTTTAAATACGGTATACAGCAACGTAAAGATTGCGGCACCGGCAAGATTCTAAGTAGGCGATCCGGTACGCCTGAGTAAAGTCAAGACCATCTTTAAGAAAGGTTACACGCCAAATTGATCGACCGAAGTGTTTAAGATTGTTAAAGTGAAGAAAACTAATCCCGTGACCTATGTACTCAAAGATTCGTGTGGAAATCCTGTCGCCGGCGGATTTTACGAATACGAGTTACAATGCGTTGCTAATCCCGATGTATATCTCGTGGAAAAGGTGATACGCAAAATGGGCTACGAGGTTTATGTAAAATGGCAGGGATTTGATGCAACGCACAATTCTTGGATACATAAAAATATTATATTATAAATATGTTAACAATAATACATAATATTAAAGATATTTTACAAATATAAACAAAATTGTAAACTTTATAAAATATACACATAATTTACAATAAATATACACATAATTTTAATTTACAATAAATATACGTAATTTTTATTTACAATAAATATGCATGATTTTTATTTACAATGGTATTTTATTATGTCCCCACGGTAGCGTGTCGGTGATTTCGGGTACGATATGCCGCTTGTCATTGTACGGACTTAGAGCAATTTTTGTCTCGCGAATAGTGTATACTTCGTGTAATTTATATCTTATACAAGACTGCTGACGCGTGATTTCAATCTCTTCGTTCAAACACCGCGTGTAATCGTCGAATGTTATCGTTCTCGCGACGACGGTACTCTTGACGCCTTTTACTTTTCTCGTCTTTCTTACCATCTACGCGCAACGCATACATTTTTGCCCTAAGCCCGACGAACTCGGTCATGATGGCGCCATTATTTTCATCCTTCATTAAACCCGGTATCTTTTTATTCGCGAGCGGTATACCGTACACATTGTCCACCGCATAATCGCTGGTATCGAATCTGTCGACGTTGCGCTTTATTCTCGTATACTTTATATTGCGTATATTCTCATATACATCTTCACACTCGATGTGATATATGAGACTGTCGGTGTCGGTGTACATGACTTTACATTTCTCTCGATACATAGGTATCATGTAATCGCGGTGAAACTCGTACAAACATGTCTTGGATATGTCGAGTATACACATACCCACGTAGTTTATTAAATTTACCTTCGAGATTGCACAATTCAACGGCGATCAGATTCTCCGAAAACACGCTTCTACTATGAAAATTTGGTTTTACGATCATCGCCTCTGCGCCATATCTTCCATCCCAATGTGTCACGAGCTTAATATTAACGTGATTGCGCACATTTTCCATCGTTTTGCCAAATACCGCATTATTCATTAATTTATATAAATTTTTTTCAAAATCATTTTTTGCGAGTGCTTGGAATTGTGTATTTTGTTCGATATAACTGCGAAGCCATGGAGATTGCGAAAACTGTAATATTCGATGTATGTTTGTAACGCGAAGTCCGTGTCGCGTGCATTGCTGCAGGTTGCGGTAATGTATTACCTAACGCTTCTTATCATATAAGGTTGCGAGCAGCTTATCCTGCCGCTTAACAGGTGGTTAGTCGCGTGTCGGGCAAAACGGTAGGTCAGTGTGCGCATCGTGAACACGTTGCGGATACTTGAGATCGACTTCAAGGATGTAGCCTATAGGCGAATCGAGCGCGATCGATGATGTATCAAAATCGGATACGTCGTCGACCCATCGAAAATCTGTATAGGGCAAGGGTTGACACATTGCCCATCCGTACAAATTATTTACATCAAAGTACGTGAGATACGTTGAAAGTTTCGATGGATCGTACGATTGCATATACTTGTTATTAACATGTGCGTGTCTGTTGGAACATTGACTCAAACCACCTCGTATTCCGCGTTCGATAAATAAAACCATGTCGATATCCGTAAGCAATTCGAATGTAATATTCATAGGCTTCAACATGGCGTCCCACGTGTATCCGGGAAGAGTGTAGTAATACGCGGGGTCGAGCACATAACTTATAATACAACTCCCGCGGAAATTTTCAAAAATGTCTGCTAATAACAAGACATCAATTTTGAGATACACGTCGCTATATTCGCCCAGCGTTCGAATGGAGAACCGCTTCCAGACGTTCTCGGCGTGCGCGTAATCGCTCTCGGATATTGTGTCACCGGTCAAGGAACTGTGAAATGATTCGCGCGGTTGTAAACACGTATCTTTCAACCTGTCGACGCAGTCAATATATTCGTACGGAAAGACGCCCTTCCGTGTTAATAAATTGAAATTGTCATTCGGTAAATTTTGAAATTCAGATTTTAAAATTTTGAGTTTGTCTTTATTTAAGAATGATGCCAATTTATCGAGACTGGCTGTGAGAAATTTATAGGAATCGATAAAACGCAATTTAATATGATTTTTCCATTTCTCTTCGGCAAGTTTAACATTTTTCGTAAATGATATATATTTTTCCTTTGTTATCGGAAGTAACTCGATTTCCCCTTCGAACGCTGTAGCTATTTCCCTTATAATAAAATGTGCGTCGTAACAGGATAAATTATGAAAAACTATTGGAATGCAAAAAGAATCTTTATAATTTAAATTGCAATTTGAATGCGCGGGACCTCTGTATCGCCCGGTCAGATGGCAATGATCGCGTACGCGTGTATCGTCTTGTACGAAAGGTTTCTCGCGAATGTGGCATTGTGTCGCGTTGTGAAATTTTTCCCATTCATCAGATGTTAAATTTACCATGGGGACATTAGCTGATAAAATAATTTTTACACGTTGCGCTAAATTTTTTAGTTCTACGACGAACCATGATATGCAATCGATACCGCGACGGGAATGATACGCGGATAACGAATCGTCGTACGAACAATGTACATAATATGCTATTCTAAATACTTTATGATGTTGGTAGTTTCTCTCTCCCTCCGTCTTCTCCAAAACACACTCCAAGTCGGCGTACACGACGAAAGGAAGCCGCTCCTTGCGATTATAGTTGTTGAACGTGAGCCACTTGTTCTTATCGCTCGGTAATCGGATAGCGCACTCGTTCATCTCTCGACAGTTCACCATATATGACTGTAACTTGTCGTTCGAGCTAAAGTAGTGCAAACATCTGTAAAAGAAATAATTTTTAATTTTTACTCATAGATTTCTACAATATTTTATTAGATAGATAGATAGATAGATAATGTTCTTTATTGTTTCTCCAAAGGGGTTACAATTTTCCATACAATCCACCATACCTTCCTTTCCTCATCCTCTTTACAATCACCTCCTTCTTATACATTCTCTTACATCCTTTACAAATTCTCCACTCTTCACTCCTTTCCTCTCACCCCTTTCTTTTCAACTCACTTCTTTCTTTTCAACCTCACATACCTAGTTTCTACAGCCTATACCTTCCCTTTCTCTCCACTCTTACCGCTATCTTAAATCTACGTATATCTCCTAACTCTTTTCTTCTACCCTGTTTTAATCTACCCTCCTCTTTTCTCCCACCATACCTTTCTCTCCTCATCTCAATTCCATTCCTTCCCGTCCACCCAGATCCTCCTGTTGCTCACCACCGCACTTCTTCCCTTCCTCCTTTCCTTCTTTGCCTTCTCCAACAGTTTCCACCTCAGTTTCCTCTCTTCCATCGTCAAGTCCTCATCCACCCCCACTCCCCACTCTCTCCTAATCTCATATTCCTTCTCTAACAGTGCTTCCTTTTCCCCTTTATCCCCCATTTCTACTATTAAAACCTTCCTCCCTCCTTCTCCCACTCTCTCCTCCACACCCCTTATCTTTGCCCTCCTTCCGAATACCTCCTCTATCATTCCCTCTACTTGCCTCCTTCTATCCTCCGGTTCTTCCCCTTTCACTCCTCTCCATACCATGCTTCTTTTCCTTCTCCTTCTTCTCTCTCGCTCTTCACTCTCTCTTCTCTCTCTTCCTTCCTGCTTCTCCTTCTCCACGCCCCTGTTGATCTCTCCGGCTCTTCCTCTTCTCTCTCCATCCTTTTCCTTTCCAGATCCTCTCCTTGTCTCCCTTTCTTTTCTTCCTCCTTCTTCTATATCCTTCTCTCCTCTCCCGCTCCTCGTCTCCTCCTTCCTCCCTTCCTCCTTTTTCACCTTACTCCCCTCCTCCTTCTCTGCTATCTCCTTTTCTCCTCTTCCGCCCGGTTCCTCTCTTATCTTACTTCCTGCTCTCATTACTCTCTTCCACTCCTCCCTGTCTCTCATCCTCATTCCTCCTTCTCCCTCCTTCTTTCCCTCGTCCCTGTTACTCTCCTCCTTCTTTGTCTCCTCTCTGTCTGACTCACTATCTTCCTCCGTATCCCACCAGTCTTTCGTTTCCTCCCCCTTTCTCCTCCTTGGGCTACATCCTGTCTCCTCTCTTATTCCTCTTCCTTTCTTCTCCTGTCTCTCCCCTTCCTCTCTTATCTTTTCTCTGCCTCTCTCCTTTATTTCCTCTCTCCTCTCTTCCTTTTCCTCCTCGCTTTCCTCCTTTGTCGCCTTCCTTACTCCTTCTACCTTTTCTCTCCTTCCTTTGTACGGTCTCCTATTCTCCTTTCTCTCATCTTCCTGCTCTTCTTCGCTCTCCTCTCTGTCGTCGCTGTTGACCTTTTACCCTCTTCTTTCCTTCCCCTCTCTCTCTCTCTTCTCTCCATAGTCTTAATTCGTTCCTTATTCCCCTTACTTCCTCCACCAGCTCCTTCATCCACTCCTCCATGTTCTCCATCTTCTTCTTTCTTCAGTCTCTCCTCTCCTTTCGTTTCTTTCTCCTCTTCTCACCTTTTCACACTCTTTCTTCTTCCGCCTCTCTGCACTTTAACCTGTTAAACTCTCGTTCAGTCTCTCCTCTCCTTTTGTTTCCTTCTCCTCTTCTCACCTTTTCACACTCTTACTTCTTCCACCTCGCTGCACTTTAACCTGTACAACTCTACTGTCCGCTTCCTCTCCCTAACCTAACTTTCGTCGTACTATTCTGTTATTCGTCTGCCCTTTCTTTTTCCGTTCCTCTCTTCCCCCTTTGACTCCCGTTTCCATGTTCAACCGCCATGTGCTTGTCCACTTCCTTTCACCTGCGCCATCTCATATCCTGCGTCTTCCCTCTCAGCTCTTTGTCACTTGTCCCGTCACACTGCTCTGCCTTATCCGCTTCTCCTCTCCTCCTTACCGGCCGTCGCTTCCCACGTGACTCTTCTCTTCTCTCTCTTTCCATTTTCTTTCTCTTTCCTCCATCTTCCTAACCTCCAGACTGCTCCAACCTTTGTATCCTTCATCTATCCTGATCCTTTACTCCACATATCTCCCTTCATTCACCTTGATGCACCTGCTCCTCACTTTTGTTCCTTTCTATCTCTCTCGCTTCTCCCTTTCCCGTCTCCTCTTCTTCTTCCCCACAAGCACATTTTCTCACTGCTCACATTTTCCCACCGGAAACGGAAGTCCTACAATATTTTATTAAATATATACATACCGGTCGCAAATATGTATTTGGCCTTTATGTTTGCTCAATTGCGAGCTTACGAGGCGGGATAGATTCTTGATCCACGCGAAATGTCCAACGTTGTTGTCTTCAATGTATAACAGGTTGACGTGTTTGTCTCTCTTTAACTCGCTCATACGTATCGGGACAATGTTCTTTTCCTTGATACTATATACATTGATTGAGATATCGTTGGCAAGTTCAAATTTTTTGATTTGATTCACAGTCACTGGAAACTCAATGTCTTGGAGATTCAGCACTGTCGTATAATGTGGATACGAAGATTCTCGATAAACATGATCTTCAGCTGGATATAGAGCGGCGACCACAGACCACGCGAAACACGCATTGTATTGATACTTTTATTTGCGCGTTTATCACCCGTCACAAATTCACCATTGAACACTGTATTAATTTTCACATTAAAGTGTTTTTTCAGCACGGTTTGCACGTGTTCGAGCACAATGTCTTTGGCATCCTCGAAAAATTGACGAGGCTCGATGAGATTATGATTTATAACCGCACCAGTCAATATGCGGCTCTCGAACGCCGTATCGATCTCTCGCCAAATCAATCCATGTTGCCGCGTGCTGTATCCTGCATGTATATACCCGCATGTACAAAACGCCTGCGTAACGAGTTCTTCAATCCCTCGAGTCGTGCGATTCGGGCAATCAGCGATTGTCGAATCCCGATCGATAATCGTTGACGTTTGATTCGACTTTGCTCTTCCAACGATTCGATATATTCGTCGCATCGTTGCTCCCACGCAACATACTCCTCTATCGAATTCACCCTTGCAGATTGCTCGCACAGATTTCGTTCGGCACTGTTTTCCGCCATATTTCCAAATTTATGCTAAAAATTTTGTTAACAGGATGCGCTTATTAATAGCTCTTGTCTCGCAATTTCTGGCGAAAATACTGACAGGGTGTGCCTCTTTACCGTGATTTTATATTCTATCTTAATGTCTCTTTCCATCATGTGTATCAACTAAATCTTTATTTCGCGATTTGTCATGTACATTTTGACTAATGTCAATTATTGCATTTTTTGTCGTCTAGAGATGATGTCAAATCTCAGATGCATCGCAAAAGTTTCAAATTACATGCTGCTGTCCAAGTATGTTAGTGCAATTTAACCATGAGGATTATCCTTATATTTCACGATTTTGTCATGTTTTGACACACGCGTTTGAATTCCGATATCTAGTGATGATGTCATCGCGAAGCAGCCGCACATCGGCGTTTGAAAATTTTATATTACATTACATTTTTTGTGCATTCGGCTAAATCTCCACCTGGGGGTGATGTCATCGCGAAGCAGCCGTACATCGGCGCTTGAATGGAAAAATTGAAAAAATATCGCATCGAGAAAGCTGAGGGTGCGTAAAGTAGATGAAGGGGCAAGAGTGGTATACAGACCGTGTCCCCTTCTCCTACATTTTCAGAGTATTATTCTCCCACCACGTCATACTTTTGAAAAATAAGCATCACGTATACTCGGTTAATTTTTATACGATCAGTGTCGCGTCAACTGCTAGTACCAACGGTCCACTTCTCATAACCGAGAGACAAAATGTACTCTCCTGAAGGAAGTATCAGCAACGGTTGCAAACGCATGAATTATTACGTTCCACGAGATGAAATTAAGCTGTGCAAGAAACCACGAGATGAAATTAAGCTGTACAAGAAACCACATGATTTATAAGTATCACAAATGTTTCATATATATACATAAATTTTTTTTCCATGCTATTTCATATTTAATTGTATTTTTTAGATGCGGTAAACCTCGTTGTATACCGCGTATTTTGGTACGCAGATTTGCTTTGACGCGCATTGCTTATAAATACTTGGGTATTGGAATCAGCGTTGGAGTAACATCTTACGTGGAATTACATCTCGGCGATAACCGAGGCAATCAAATCGTATTATCTATTGACACATGGGAATCGCTAATGCTGAAACGAGCGGACGTTGAACAGCTTGTACAAACGCCTAATCATGCACCAATATGGATTTACGATTTAACAATTGAGATTGTTAAAATACACCATGCGAGTATTGTGAAACTTACGTTACGCGATTCTAGCTTGTACATGAAACCGTCAACTATATTTTTTTTATTCGAACTCGAACATTGCGTTAATCATGAATATTTGAAACTGTGTGAGAATATAAATGCCGTAAATGAGAGTTTCGATCGACTTGTCGTTAATTAGCAAGGTAATATGTTTGGTGCCGAAAAAGATGATGCTATTAAAATCTTGCGCGACGTCTATGATAAAACATCTGTCATAGATTGCGAACTATTAGCGTATGCTGTGGATGAACTTTTGTCTGAAACCTTGAGACGAGGTGATGTATTTTAACATAAATAAATGTATTAAAATGAAAAAATGATTATGTATTTCTTTCGCTTCCCTTCCTTGCTCGCGCTATCCTTCTCCTACACGCGTGCATGCCTCGCGCTATCTCTCTCACACCGCCTTGCGAACGCCGTATCTCGCATCATCCACGTGTATGCTTCGCGCTACCTCTCTCTCTCCCAAGTGCATGCCTCGCGCCATCTCTCTCCAATATCATTAGCCCTATCCCTCTCCCATATGCATGCGCACGCCTCGCGCTATCTCTCTCACACATGCATGCGTACGCCTCGCGCTATCTCTCTCACACATGCATGCGGACGCCTCGCGCTATCTCTCTCACACCTACTCGCGGCAACGTACCTTCGCGTTCCCTCTTCCCCGCGGACCCCTCGCCTATCGGTTTCGCCGCGATTCCCCTCCCCCCTCACCGCGGATCCCTCGCCTATCGGTTAGGACGCGGTCCCCCTCCCCCTCGCCGCGGGCCCCTCGCCTATCGGTTAGGACGCGGTCCCCCTACCCTCTCCGCGGACCCCTCGCCTACCGGTTAGGACGCGGTCGAACCTCTTGCCTATTGGTTAGGACGCGGTTGAACCCCTCGCCTATTGGTTAGGACGCGGTTCCCGCGTGACGTCATACCCTTACCCCCGCGTGACGTCATACCCCCCGCGCCGGTTTCCCCTCGCCCCCACCCCCCTCAGAGGACCTAGCTTGGAACCCGCATAGATACTCTACTGATCATGATTATTTTAAACAAAACAATTGGTGTTTAATTGAATATGCTGATGAAGTTATTACGTACATATCTGGTTATATTGCCAAGACTGTTAAAAAAAAATTAGATTGCTTCTTTTGTAAACAATTGCTCATTTTAAGTGAAGCACAAAAAGAATCATACGCATATCGTTCTGATAAAGTTTTGCAGCGAAAAAATCGAAATGGTTTGTGTCAAGCATCATCCGATGTTATTATTACATATAAGAATGCAGAAAAAAACTATAAGATATAATCAAGACAGATAATTTAAAACTAAAAATATATTGAATGTTTTAATATGTCAATCTTTACGCTCACTTCCTTCATATATATTTAATATGAATGATCACATTTATAATCAGTCTCCTTTATTTTATCACCGAAATCAAATTATAAAATTAATTTTGGAAACTTATTTTAACGTGCGTCTGAAACATGAAAGTACAACATTTGCGAATTCTACCCAAAGAATAAGAATGAGAAACAATAAATTAACACTTTTTAAGAATCAATAAAATTTAAATTGTAATGCATGTGCTAAAAGATATATATCTTAAGTTTGTTCTGTTTTTATTAAAAACTATTAATATTAACTATTATTTATAATACTATACATTTATAATAATATATTTCTCATTGTTACTGTGAAACATTGTATATACAGAGTGTCCTAGACCACCTGTACACCCCTTTTCTTTCAAAAACTAAGCATTTTAGAGAAAAACAAAACTCTGACATATTTTGATATAAATAATAAAATATCTCGTAAAATATTTAGTTTTCGATAATCTTACCGTAATACTTTTATGTACAGAATAATGAGGCAAATCAATTAGTGTAAAGAAAAAAACAAATAATTGTTTAAAAAAATACATTGTAAATAATTATACTTTTTCTTAAAAACAATTATTTTTTTTACTAATTGATTTGTTTCATTATTCTGTACATAAAAGTATTACGGTAAGATTATCGAAAACTAAATATTTTACGAGATATTTTATTTTTTATTTCAAAATATATCAGAATAATATATAAAATAACTCGAAAAGTATTTAATGAAAAAATACTTTATTATAATGTTTTGGAAAGCTCTCGAGATAAGCTACAAGAATATGCAATAAAAAATAGGGGATCCCTTTTAAGAAATTAAAGGTGTCCTTGACTTGACCTTAATGATGCCATCCAAGGTCAAACCAATGACACCATCTTATTTTCCCCTCAAAACCATACAATTTTTGTTGAAAACGTTTTTCTCTAAAATGCTTAATTTTTGAAAGAAAAGGGGTGTACGGGTGGTCTTAGACACCCTGTATAAACAATAACTCTATACAAAATAGTGTTATTTTTACTCTACAAAATAATGTCGTTTTAACTCTATACAAAATAGTATTATTTTAATTGTACAAAATTTTAACCAAAAAAATACTGTTGTACAAAATAGTTGTTTAAACTTCCTAGAAAAATAATGATATAAAAAAAATGCGCCAAATAAATAAAAATGTCTGCTATAAAATTTGTTTCTTTTATTATTATTTAAAAAAAAACATTTTAATTAAAAAAGAAACTGTTATACAAACTAGTTGTTTTAATTTTCTACAAAAATGATGATATCAAAAAATATTACTACTGAATAAAAAAATTTATGTTATAAAATTAATTTGTTTTATTATTTCTAATATTAAGAAAAATTATATGAATAAAAATTTGTTATAAAGTTAATTTATTTTACTATTTTCAATATTAAGAAAAATTATATATAATAAATTGCAATATAATTAAAGTAGTAGGATGTATAGCTAATTTTAAAAAATTAATAAAAAAATTAAAAATTTATACACAAAATTAAAAATTAAAAATTTATGCAAAAATTAAAAACAAGTAAAATCAGAGTAAAATGGCAAATAGCCACGCGCAGTTTTTAGGGCGCAAAGATATATAATTTAAACCAAAAATAAATTAAAAAATTAGAGAATTTCATTAATTACATGATTCGCGAAAGGCGGACGTTTTGGCCCTTTTTTTGGCCATTATCAGCGCAAATAATACTAAATTCAACAATATAAACGGTATACAAAAAGAGTCTTAAACAATTAGAGCGCAGAGTTACATGGTAACCAACGGTAGAAGGCGTAATCCCTCATGTCGCTCCAAAAGGCAAAAACCATTCTCCATGTAGTCCATGGTATTTCGGGGCAGAAACCTCGATTCTTTAAGCATGAATCCACGAACATGGTGATACGCTAATAATTGTGTCTGTAATTTGAGCGGAATGGTTTGTGTCAAAAAACGAAAAGAGAGAGAGGGTCCGTGTCGGAAATTACAGTAGTAAGACTTACATAAAAGAGACGCAACGCACAAGTCGACAGTACAAATTTTTCAGCAACGCAAAATCTTAACTAAACTCACTAACTAACCACAGAGTAATGAGAAGTATTGTTCGGCGAAAAAGGTGAGATGTTAGAAACAAATGTTACCAATAGCGGTAAACAACGATACAAAAAAATTAAAGATTGTCAAAACAGTGAAATGAAAAACAATATCAGCATTGTCTGTAGTATAAAATCAAATTAATAAATAAATAAATATATATGAAACGGTCCAGACAAACTATCCAAAAAATAAAATAAAAACAAACTTTTTGTCGTTGTAAAAAAGATGTTTGTCAAATTAAATAGATAAATAAATAAATAACATTTAAAAGCTTGTCAAGTACAGTAAAATAATTATAAATTAAACATAAAAATTATAATGAGATATAAGATAATTAAAAACAATGACTATAACCGCTGTCGAGTATGGTAAAACACGATAAATGAAAATAAAATGTAGAGTGTGAAAAGGAGAACGACAGAAAATTAAATTTTTGAGAGCCTGTCTAAAACTGTTAAATATGTCTCTGGGAGACATTCGGTGTCTGTTTGTAGATTTAAACTATCCCTTTTTCGCTTAATGTGTAATACTTCGGAAATCAATCGCTTATGTAGATGTGGTTCATTATCAAGTATTTCTATTTTGTCCCACTTAAAGTCATGATTAAGAGCAATTTTGTGATCGGTTATAACAGAGTGATTTGTCGTATTTCTACGAATATGATTTCTGTGTTCCGCTATCCTCGTGTGTAATTGTCTCTTAGTCTGTCCAACATATGACGCATCGCAATTATCACAATTAATTTTGTAAACAACATTGCTGCGGGCCGATTGTGGGCAGGAGTCTTTGTGCACCTTAATAAACTTGTTCATTTTGTTGAGACTACGATATGAGAGTTTCACATTTTGGTCTTTAGTTATGTTTTTAAATTGTTCGGATATTGAAGGAACGTAAGGTATAGTAAAGTAAGAAACTCTCTCAGAATCTTCAGTATGTTTATCGCAGTCAAAATTAGAATTGTTATGAACAAGAGTTTTCAGGCGTTCACGAACGATATCGAAAATGAACCTTAGAGGATAACCATTATCTATCAAAATTCTAATGATTAATTCAAAATTTTTCCGATGAAACAACGGGTGAGACAACCGAAACACTCTGTCGTTTAAACCGATCACAGTACCCCTCTTCTGACAAAGAGGGTGATTCGACAGGAAATGTAAATATCTCCCTGAAAAGGTAGGCTCTGATTTTACTTGATTTTAATCGTTTAAGAGCCTTACTTTTATATCTTTTTAATATACGCAGGCTGAAAAATGAGTTTTTATTCGTTCTTTCAATACATTAGATTCACTTATAGACATAATTCTGTACTATTGTTTAAATCCTGGATCAAATACAGGAAGATCATTATTAAGAGTAGATTAAAAACTGAGTTTTTGCGGAAGCGTATTAGGCTTGATATTGTTCCCTCACACTTGTCGACTTTTTTGTTTAATTTCGAGACTAACCTTTTTAACCAGAGATCTGTTAATTACTTTAAGCGCTGTAGACGCGGTTTTGTCAAGAGATTGCTACAGATTGAACTCTCTGACACTTATTCATGTATTAGATCGGCACACATGCATATTTACAAACTGTCACAGTCTTTATACCGTAACATCCCGATGTCTGTTTGTAACTCTTTTTTCACAAGACAACAAGGACCTTTGTACTCCTTTTTTACTAATCTACATGATAAATTTGTAACAATGCACCCCCCATTGTGACACATTGTTACCCGGCAGTAGACCGCCGGAAGTCTGCCGCCCGGCGAACATCGGCCGGGCAGGGGCAGAGGCGCCGAGCGCCCATTTCTAAACGTAAAATACACCGTTGCGATAAACAACCGTACGGCCGTTATACGGCCGCCGAGATTCGGAAAGCCGAATACCGCCGAACGCTGCCGTGAACGCCCGAGCGACACCCGCCGAAACACCGCGCCGTTTCGCCCAGGGAGGTGACGTATTACCGAATTACCTGCCGAAAAACAATACGTCATTATCCCCACCCGGGGGCGAACGACGCGGGTACCGTTAATCGCTCGGGTATATAACGGCAGCCTTTTTAGATCCCGGCACCAGATTTACCAGAATCGTACCAGAAACCGAATCCGCTCGAGCTGTACGCTCGAGACTTTCCTGATCCGATCCTAAGAAATCGCAAACACGACGGAACGCGAGGTTGACGAGTGCGCAGCCTCCGCCGAGCATTCTCGGCTTCCGAACCGCTTTACGATCCGTTGAAATCCAAGATCGCTTCTCTCGAGAGTTCTCGAGAAAACGATCTAACTTCCGACAGATCCGACCATTCGAACAGTGGGCTGGCGAGTTCGCCACCCCGTTGAGTTTTCTCAACACCGTTGGTCAACTCCGTACTCCGCGTGCGAAACAAGGGACAGCGAGTTCGCTGCCCGTTCGAGATTTCTCGATATCGCACGCATCCCATAACATTTGGGAATACGCGATATTAATAGTACCGCATACGTATAAGAAATCCTACGAGGCGATTTAAACCGATTCACACGTTTTTGTGAACCATGCGCACCGTCACAACAAACCGACCACGCGCCCCGCGCCGCCTACTCGGCCTGTTTATATCCGCGTATACTACAGCGTCGCGTATACTACAGCGAATCTCATTGTAAAGATCGCGCAATTCATAACAGCCGCGTCCCGTCAATAACGCATTACTGTCCGCCGCGCACCTGCTCCGCGGGGCCGTTATGTATTATTATTCCGCACCGATAGAGGCCTAATAAATTAACAGTTCTTTATAAATTTATTTACATCGTGTGTCTCAAATACTTATTACAAGCCCTGATCACGACCGAGCGAATCCGCGAGCTCATAAAAAGTACACCCGTTACAAATTCCATAAGAAATTCAATCGCTTATCTATCGAACAGAAAAAAGAGCACATAGATTTTAAACCGATTCGCTATTTTTATCGCTCTCCTACTCATACAAAAGGTACAAATGAGAAATCTCAGGGGTTCTCATTTAAACCGAGAAGCAATACCGCTCATGACTTGGAGATCCAAATTGACCCACACACTTTTAACGATACAGCACAACATCCTCTACACATTAATGAGAAGTGGTTTATTAATTTGTCGTCCACAGCTATCCCCAATGATGTTCAAAGCATATTACAGTTAGGGGATAACTTCAGCCTTCCCATTTCTAACAGGGAAAAACTAACTATTGAATTTATCAAAAATATTGAAAGCAATCTTGTGAAACTTCCTTCAGCCACTCAAGTGGCTATCAGAAACCGTTCGGTAAACATTATCAATAATCTCCCGAGTTACTCCACCCCGAAAAATGATTTTGACACACGCATTAAACAATTAATTGTTACTACCAAAAAATTTTTTAAACACAATGACAATGTGATTGTCACTCGCGCCGACAAAGGGAACATCACAGTTGCCCTTGATAAAGATGTATACTTCAATAAGGTCGAAGAATTACTAAAAGACAATAATACTTATAATATTGTTAAAAAAGATCCTACTAATAGGCTTTCTTCACATCTACGGGATTTGCTCAAGAGATGGAAAGATGCAGATTTCATATCGCCCTCAACTTATAGATTTCTCAACTTTAGTGACGGGATCTTACCGAGAGCATACGGACTCCCTAAGATTCACAAACCTAACTGTCCTTTCCGCTTAATTGTCTCCTCACTTAATAGTCCCTTATACAATTTGGCCTCCTTTATTCATCGCATATTACTTAAAAGCTTTCCCATTGCACATAGTCACATCAACAATAGTTTTGAACACGTGAAGAAACTTTCTGACATAAGTATCAACAATGATTTTCTTCTCATTTCTTTAGACGCCGTTTCCTTATTCACAAACATTCCTACTGATATAGCGATTGATAGCATCTCTTCTCGATGGAATTACATCTCTAATAATTGCAACATATCACATTATGAATTCATTACTGCGGTTAGACTGATATTAGATTCTACTTTTTTTACTTTCAATGAAGTAATTTACAAACAAACTTTCGGTACTCCTATGGGTTCTCCATTGTCCCCCATTATCGCGGACATAGTCCTTCAGGATCTGGAATCTAAAGCTCTTGGGTCTCTGAATTATACCTCCCCATTTTTTGTCAAATATGTTGATGACATTGCAATGGCGGCTCCCTCTTCCCTCCTCAACCACACTCTAGACACTTTCAATACATTCCACCCACGTCTACAATTCACAATTGAGATTGGAGAAGAAAACCGACTTAATTTCTTGGATATTACCATGATCCTGAATGATAACCACCTGACATTTGACTGGTACCACAAGCCTACCTTTTCAGGGAGATATTTACATTTCCTGTCGAATCACCCTCTTTGTCAGAAGAGGGGTACTGTGATCGGTTTAACCGACAGAGTGTTTCGGTTGTCTCACCCGTTGTTTCATCGGAAAAATTTTGAATTAATCATTAGAAATTTGATAGATAATGGTTATCCTCTAAGGTTCATTTTCGATGTCGTTCGTGAACGCCTGAAAACTCTTGTTCATAACAATTCTAATTTTGACTGCGATAAACATACTGAAGATTCTGAGAGAGTTTCTTACTTTACTATACCTTACGTTCCTTCAATATCCGAACAATTTAAAAACATAACTAAAGACCTAAATGTGAAACTCTCATATCGTAGTCTTAACAAAATGAACAAGTTTATTAAGGTGCACAAAGACTCCTGCTCACAATCGGCCCGCAGCAATGTTGTTTACAAAATTAATTGTGATAATTGCGATGCGTCATATGTGGGACAGACTAAGAGACAATTACACACGAGGATAGCGGAACACAGAAATCATATTCGTAGAAATACGACAAATCACTCTGTTATAACCGATCACAGAATTGCTCTTAATCATGACTTTAAGTGGGACAAAATAGAAATACTTGATAATGAACCACATCTACATAAGCGATTGATTTCCGAAGTATTACACATTAAGCGAAAAAGGGATAGTTTAAATCTACAAACAGACACCGAATGTCTCCCAGAGGAATATTTAACAGTTTTAGACAGGCTCTCAAAAATTTAATTTTCTGTCGTTCTCCTTTTCACACTCTACATTTTATTTTCATTTATCGTGTTTTACCATACTCGACAGCGGTTATAGTCATTGTTTTTAATTATCTTATATCTCATTATAATTTTTATGTTTAATTTATAATTATTTTACTGTACTTGACAACCTTTTAAATGTTATTTATTTATTTATCTATTTAATTTGACAAACATCTTTTTACAACGACAAAAAGTTTGTTTTTATTTTATTTTTTGGATAGTTTGTCTGGACTGTTTCATATATATTTATTTATTTATTAATTTGATTTTATACTACAGACAATGCTGATATTGTTTTTCATTTCACTGTTTTGACAATCTTTAATTTTTTTGTATTGTTGTTTACCGCTATTGGTAACATTTGTTTTTAACATCTCACCTTTTTCGCCGAACAATACTTCTCATTACTCTGTGGTTAGTTAGTGAGTTTAGTTAAGATTTTGCGTTGCTGAAAAATTTGTACTGTCGACTTGTGCGTTGCGTCTCTTTTATGTAAGTCTTACTACTGTAATTTCCGACACGGACCCTCTCTCTCTTTTTGTTTTTTGACACAAACCATTCCGCTCAAATTACAGACACAATTATTAGCGTATCACCATGTTCGTGGATTCATGCTTAAAGAATCGAGGTTTCTGCCCCGAAATACCATGGACTACATGGAGAATGGTTTTTGCCTTTTGGAGCGACATGAGGGATTACGCCTTCTACCGTTGGTTACCATGTAACTCTGCGCTCTAATTGTTTAAGACTCTTTTTGTATACCGTTTATATTGTTGAATTTAGTATTATTTGCGCTGATAATGGCCAAAAAAAGGGCCGAAACGTCCGCCTTTCGCGAATCATGTAATTAATGAAATTCTCTAATTTTTTAATTTATTTTTGGTTTAAATTATATATCTTTGCGCCCTAAAAACTGCGCGTGGCTCTTTTGCCATTTTACTCTGATTTTACTTGATTTTAATCGTTTAAGAGCCTTACTTTTATATCTTTTTAAAAATTAAAAATTAATACAAAATAAAAAATAAAAAAAATTTTAGTTAAAAATCTTGGCGCTGCTAAGTTTCAAAATTAATAACTGCAATGTATCTTAAAGTAACAAATAATTAATTTAATTTAAACATCATTACATTTGTAACAATGCACCCCCCATTGTGACTCATTGTTACCCGGCAGTAGACCGCCGGAAGTCTGCCGCCCGGCGAACATCGGCCGGGCAGGAGCAGAGGCGCCGAGCGCCCATTTTTAAACGTTAAATACACCGTTGCAATAAACAACCGTACGGCCATTATACGGCCGCCGAGATTCGGAAAGCCGAATACCGCCGAGCGCTGCCGTGAACGCCCGAGCGACACCCGCCGAAACGCCGCGCCGTTTCGCCCAGGGGAGGTGACGTATTACCGAATTACCTGCCGAAAAACAATACGTCATTATCCCCACCCGGGGGCGAACGACGCGGGTACCGTTAATCGCTCGGGTATATAACGGCAGCCTTTTTAGATCCCGGCACCAGAATCGTACCAGAAACGAATCCGCTCGAGCTGTACGCTCGAGACTTTCCTGATCCGATCCTAATAAATCGCAAACACGACGGAACGTGAGGTTGACGAGTTCGCAGCCTCCGCCGAGCATTCTCGGCTTCCGAACCGCTTTACGATCCTTCGCAATCCGAGATCGCTTCTTTCGAGAGTTCTCGAGAAACGATCTAAATTCCGACCGATCCGACCATACGAACCGTGGGCTGGCGAGTTCGCCATCCCGTTGAGTTTTCTCAACACCGTTTGGTCAACTCCGTACTCCGCGTGCAAAACAAGGGACAGCGAGTTCGCTGCCCGTTCGAGATTTCTCGATATCGCACGCATCCCATAACATCTGGGAATACGCGATATAAATAGTACCGTATACGCATAAGAAATCGTCTCGGCGATTTAAACCGATTCACACGTTTTTGTGAACCACGCGCCGTCACAACAAACCGACCACGCGCCCCGCGCCGCCTACCTGGCGTGTTTATATCCGCGTTGCGTATACTACATCGAATCTCATTGTAAAGATCGCGCAATTCATAACAGCCGCGCCCCGTCAATAACGCATTACTATCCGCCGCGCGCCCACTCCGCGGGGCAGTTCTGTATAATTATTCCGCGCCGATAGAGGCATAATAAATTAACAGTTCTTTATAATTTATTTACATCGTGTGTCTCAATACTTTCTACGAGCCCTGATCACGACCGAGCGAATCCGCGAGCTCATATAAAGTACACCCGTTACACATTAATAACTGCAATATAAATGTATGGAGTACGTTAATATCATAATATCATTAGCATATTATTTAGCAGCGCCAAGATTCTTAAGTAAAATTTTTTTTATTTTTTTATTTTGTATTAATTTTTAATTTTTGCATAAGTTTTTAATTTTTAATTTTGTATATAAATTTTTAATTTTTTTATTAATTTTTTTAAATTAGCTATACATCCTACTACTTTAATTATATTGCAATTTATTAAATATAATTTTTCTTAATATTGAAAATACTAAAATAAATTAACTTTATAACAAATTTTTATTCATATAATTTTTCTTAATATTAGAAATAATAAGACAAATTAATTTTATAACATAAATTTTTTTATTCTGTTGTAATATTTTTTGATATCATCATTTTTGTAGAAAATTAAAACAACTAGTTTGTACAACAGTTTCTTTTTTAATTAAAATGTTTTTATTTAAATAATAATAAAAGAAACAAATTTTATAGCATACATTTTTATTTATTTGGCGCAATTTTTTTATATCATTATTTTTCTAGGAAGTTTAAACAACTATTTTATACAACAGTATTTTTTTGGTTAAAACTTGGTACAATTAAAATAATACTATTTTGTATAGAGTTAAAACGACATTATTTTGTAGAGTTAAAATAACACTATTTTGTATAAAGTTAAAATGATATTATTTTGTTGAGCAGTTTTTTATAGTAATTTAAAAATAAAACAATTTTTTGTGTAACACTTTTTCACATGGCGCGTGCACTTGGCGCCTTTTTTTTACCTTTTTTAAAAAGGTGAGTTTTTAGGGATTATATCATTCTTTTTTGTGTAGTATGTGTTAAACATTTTTAAATTTTTAATATACAATCTATGCTTCTAAACCCATTGATAAATAATCGTTGCTGCTTATCTAGTTCATCATTAAATATATAAATAAAGCGGAAAAAGTGAGTTATATAATTCTATTTTTAATAGTAAGAGTGAATCCTTTTATATGGGTCTGATCAAAATACGATTATTAAATGATTATGTATTAATCACAAGTTTGATATTATAAAAAGGTATTTTTAATGAAGAATTTTTTATATAACTGCTTTTTTATTTTATAACATCCAATATATATTATTTAATAGCCATCTTTTGTAAAAATATTATATAAAGTTCTTTAGCACCTCTAGGCCATTTCCTTTTTTTAACTTGCACATCGTCAGCTTCGATCCAAATATTAGATACTCCTTCTCTACATATACTTATATAATGACCTTCATCAATACATGAACCATGATGAAGTATAGCATTCATCGTCTTATAAAATTGTCCAGCTACTAATACTTTAGTTGTTGGAACAGCACATAAGTTAAATTTTTGTACTGTTTTCATTAATTTATCATTCTGTGATGAAAATAGTACTAAATGAATAACAATTATATCTCTTGTCAATGTTATTTTATTTTTCAATATGAGATCATTTCCAGTACAATGTTCACATGATTTATTGTGTGATTGATACCAATGTGAAAACGTAACATTAAATAAATCATTAAGATTATAACTTTTATTCTTCAAATTATTAACAGGAATCGAAATAATAATATTATTATCAATAGTAGTTTTTGTATTACCACAAGCTTTGCATCGCGCTGTAGAAGTTACTTGATGTTCTATTAAACTCCTTATACAATCATATTTTTCACAAAGAGCTAGAAGAAAATCAGATGCATTTCGATTCGCAGCGCTCGAAAAATATTCTCCTAAACATTGTCGTATTACATATGTATTTAAATTGCTCATTCCATTTTCATATCGATGCATTAATATACGTAAAACATCTGATATATCGCAATTAAATAATTGCTGTCTAATGACATTTAAATGCAATAAACATTGCAATATTGCATTTGCATAGCATGAAATCTCGTCTGTATTTTGGAAACCATGTATGACCCAAGCAGTACTTGGTCGAACTTTTTTATGTGATTTTTGGACAGAAGTAATTACTTTTGGTAATGCCCATAGAACATCTTTTACTCTGCGATAACGCTCTTTTAAAACAGTAATCATTTCTGCTTTGGGTTTATATATGCCTTTTAAACGATTATATTCGATAATAGCTTCTTCGCTAGCTATTACCGATGAAGGATCGTAATTAATTAAACGCAACCCTTCTAGAAATGTTACTCGCGACAATGCAACGTAAATTTGGCCACAATTAAATACAGAGTTACCAATGTCCATAATAGCACTTTGCAAACTCAATCCTTGGCTTTTATGAATAGTGACGCCATAACTCAGAGATAATGGAAATTGTTTTCTGATAACATATGCTCTATCATTCACTTCAAATTTAACACTTACTCCTTCAATTACATATTCTGGACCTGGTAAAAGACGTTTAATCTTTTCTACGTAATCAGTAGATATATCTTGTACAATTGAAATCACTGTAGCAATTGTACCGTTTACAAGACCCAAACTAGCATCAATATTACGCCGGATCATAACTTTTGCTCCAATTTTAATTGTTATTTGTTTTGAAAGTCTAGCTGTTCTAGAATTATTATCATCATCATTATTTGACAATACTTTTAATATTTTCTTTTTTACATATGGAATACATTTAATCGTATCTTCAGCAATTAATAATATTTCTTTAGAAACAATGCGACTTAACATTGCATTATTGAGAATATCACACATACGACAAGTAGGTAGTAAACAAACGATATCTGATGGCAGATTGCTAATGAAATTACATAATTCGTTTAATCTAGATTCGAAAGAATCTCCTTTATAAGATATTTTTCTATTTTCAAGAATCTTACAATCAGATTTTGTCAATAAACCAATACGAATTCTTGATAGTAACTCACGGTAAGAGTCATCTCCTTGCTGACGCATATTGATTGTCAATTCATCGTTGTCAAATAATGTAGTTCATAAATTAATAACACTTAAGGAACCAAGATGTTTAGCAATTTTTTCATCGGATAAATGCATAAAGATAGGATCTTCGTGTACAGGAGGTAGTTGAAGCAAATCTCCGAATAAAAGAATGTGCTTTTGACCAAACCAACCATTATCGCAATCATTAGTATCAAATATTTCAGACAACGGAAGATGTATATACATAGATGTATATATATAAAGTCAAATTAGATAACATTGACACTTCATCAATCACAAAAAGAATAACATCTTTAAGATCTGCTCGTAAAACTTTCAATACATGATCAGATAGTTGTTTATACTTAGGAGTATGACCATGTTCAACGGGTAATTGAAGCAATCTATGAACTGTCAAACCATTTATATTAAATGCTGCTATACCAGTAGGTGCTGCTACAGCAGTATCTTTGTTAAGATTTTGTCTTATCCAGCATTTAATAGTCTTGATTAAGAAACTTTTTCCAGTACCACCTTCTCCGCTAACATATAATCGTAATATTGATTTATCTGAATCTACAGTATTAATAACTCTATCGAATACTCGTTTTTGATCCGTATTTAATTTTGCTATCATTTCAGATACATCGATTTCTCGAATTACTTTATCACCAAGAACTTTAAAATCTTGCATTGCTTCACCAGCCTGTATATTTTGAATACCTATCGGATTTTCAGGATCATCCTGAGACTGCTGTTTTTGTAAATCGTCATCTAAGCATTGCTGAACTAACTCTTTTGCAGTTTCAAATGCTTTTTGCAATTCTTCTAATCTTTTATGATATTGCAATGCTTCTACAAGATGCAATTTTATTTTGTGAAACGATTCGGCATAAGTGTCGGATTCATTTCTAAGATCCTCCAATTTTCGCCATGGTTGAAACATAAGCAATAACGAAAAGAAATAATTTTCTGGCTGTGTATTAACATCATATCTATAATGATTAATAAGGTATCCACGCTGTCGCCGTTTAAGATAATAACCATTATCTATTTTATAATATTCAATGTCCTCATTTTCCAGTTTTATTTTCGAGATATTGTACCACTGCACAGTGGGCTAGGAGACCGGAAAAAGTGGCCAAAATTCAATTCGAAAAATAGCATGAAAGAATATTTCATTATAATATACAGCTCTTTTTACAGCTTTTTTCAAAGTTTTATGGTATTTGAATAATTATTTTTCATATAGTAACTATTTGAATTTTAAAAATATAGTTCTTGTATAATTAATTCTATTTGAAAGAAAAAATCATTAATTTTGTTATGTGTCCAAAAATAAAATATCTACTAATTTTTTTTGTTGGTCTGAGATAAAAACTACTTTAAAAAATTACACTAGAATTTGGCAATAAACCGATAGTCAAATAGTACATCATTATCTTGGAATATACTGTATTTTTCAAGTTGTGAAATCTCTTCTAAAACCCGATAATCGACGATAATCGCAAATATCACTGAAAATAAGGCACCATTGGATGCTCATTTACAAATACTTTAAGAAAATCATGCCCATTTTTGCCCGTTTCCATTTTTATCAAAGATCTCCACAACTGCAATACAGGGTATCCTAGACCACCCGTACACCCCTTTTCTTTCAAAAACTAAGCATTTTAGAAAAAACGTTTTGAACAAGAATTGTATGGCTTTGAGGGGAACATAAGATGGTGTCATTGGTTTGACCTTGGATGGCATCGTTAAGGTCAAGTCAAGGACTCCTTTAATTTCTTAAATGGAATTCCCTATTTTTTATTGCATATTCTTATAGCTTATGTCGAGAGCTTTCCAAAATACTATAATAAAGTATTTTTTTATTAAGTACTTTTTGAGTTATTTTATATTTTAATCTGACATATTTTGATATAAAAAATAAAATATCTCGTAAAATATTTAATTTTCGATAATCTTACCGTAATACTTTTATGTACAGAATAATGAGACAAATTAATTAGTGTAAAGAAAAAAACAAATAATTGTTTAAAAAAATACATTATAAATAATTACATACTTTTCCTTAAAAACAATTTTTTTTTACTAATTGATTTGTCTCATTATTCTGTACATAAAAGTATTACGGTAAGATTACCGAAAACTAAATATTTTACGAGATATTTTATTTTTTATATCAAAATATGTCAGATAGAGTTTTGTTTTTCTCTAAAATGCTTAGTTTTTGAAAGAAAAGGGGTGTACGGGTGGTCTAGGACACTCTGTATATTTTCTTATTCTTAGCAAAGTGTACTTGTCTAATGATCATATTGATTATAAACTGAAATTTTGCTATCCCAACTAACAGATAATGAAACAAAAGTTAATACATAGTTAATTTAATAGATGGCGTTTCTCATTTAAGCTAACTCACAGTTAAAAACGTCTTGATCAAGTATATATCTAGAGCATTTCCGACATGATACCGCGATGTGTCGATTATATTTGAACACACACGACTACGTTCTTATTTTAAAACTGACAATCTTTATCTTTATCTCTTAATCTTAAACTAATTCTTTTTTCCGTACAAAAATTTATTTTTTCCCACTTTCTCCCCCATCAATTACATAGGTAATTTTTTCATTTTTGGTGTTTTTTATATTATTACTGTTCGAAAGCGACTTGATGACTTGAGCGCGAGAAAGGATCTTGTGAACAACAGTGAGCGACAGTACAGCGAGTACAATGTTACACGTTTAATTGCATAAATAAATAACAATTACAAAAACTTGTGACAAAAATTCCGTTTCGTTAATCAATTGCGGTTCTGTATAGAGTTAGCGGTCAGTTATTTCGTAGCACGATAGAGAAAAGCGGTCGTCGTAAAATTGAGAGTTATGCGAAAGGCGGATATCAGAGCGGTTTAACAAGCGGTGTAACTAGCGGTACTCTACGCGTAATTGCGAGTGTGTCGCGCTCCTCACGAGCGGGCCCTTTTATAGCGGTTTTGATAGTCTCTCGCTGCCAATAAGTTTGAACCTCCGAGTACGGTTCGAAGATTCGACGCGGCGCCAAGCTTCATTGGCCGCCCCTTGAAATATTGGCGCGAGAAGAGATTCAGCGCGAGTGATAGGCCGGTGGCCCGTACGTCACGGGCTACGTCACGGCCTCGCGCGTGCCGGCAGCCGTTTATCGCGCGGCTAACCGACAAAGTTGTTTTCGCGTTTGTTGTTAAACTTGTTTGCGACATGGGCTCTGTAGGAACGAAAAAACCTCGAACGAAAATAATAATTGAGAAAAGTAATAACAAGTTGATATTTTTCGACTTTGAATATATGATGTAAAATTGCCTGCTCAGCCCATGTCGCAATGTTTAATGAAACCAACTGTAATTATAATTATGTTGAGGCGATCTCAAACAATTACATTTTTTAGACATTATTATCAGAATTCCTTAGTTTCTACTTGAAAGCCAAAAATCCAATAACAGGCAATAGTTTTGAGATTTTCCTAAAATTGCCTGAAATTCAATTTTTGGCACATTTTGTCGTATTAAAAGTGCCTTCAGTATTAAAATTTACTAGAGATGGTTTCTTTTACAAAAGAGGAACTTTGGCTCAAATTCCTGATGATGATCACAGGGAAGTAGTATATCAAGTAGAGTTCTAACCCAGGTCCTCTGAGGGAGGGTGAGGGGCGAGGGGAAACCGGCGCGGGGGTATGACGTCACGCGGGGGGACCGCGTCCTAACCGATAGGCGAGGGACCCGCTAACCTAACCGGTAGGCGAGGGGTCCGCGGAGAGGGGGAGAGGGACCGTGTCCTAACCGATTGGTGAGGGACGCGCGGGGAAGAGAGAACGCGAAGGTACGATGCCGCGAGTAGGTGTGAGAGAGATAGCGCGAGGCGTCCGCAAGGTGTAAGAGAAGGATAGCGCTAATGATATTCTATGAGCGTGGGAGAAGGATAGCGCGAGGCGTCCATATGAGCGTAAGACAAGGATAGCGTTTGCATACACGTTTGAGAGAGATAGCGCGAGGCATGCACTTGGGAGAGGGATAGCGCGAAGCATGCACTTGGGAGAAAGAGAGAGAGATAGCGCGCGGCATGCACTTGGGAGAGGGATAGCGCGAAGGATGCACTTGGGAGAGAGAGATAGTGCGAAGCATGCACGCGGATGATACGGCGTTCGCAAGGCGGTGTGAGAGAGATAGCGCGAGGCATGCACGCGTGTAGGAAAAGGATAGCGTCCGCATTGGCGTGGGAAAAGGATGACGTTCGCATGCATGTGGGAGAGAGAGAGACAGCGCGAGGCATGCATGGACGTGGGAGAAGGAGGCGCAGAAATAATCAACATTTTTTTTTTAAATATAATAATAATAATATTTATTCAAAATTTATGTTTAATATAAATCCATGTGTTTGTGTGTGTGTGTAAAATAATAAAGATAATAATAATATATAATATATAATAATATGTTAGGATGACGCTCTATCTGAAACAGAAAAAATACAAGTCTTGTTAGTATATTAATTTAATTTTTATAAATCAAATATAAATTTTAAAAAAGAAGATACTTACAATTAATTCTTCGAGTATTTCAATGCGTTTCATAACGAGACGTCAGCTGCGTTTTATATATCAAAATCCCATTCCTTGTACATCACTTCTTCATGATCTCTCAGACGATGATCCAAATCTATTGTATTAGATTTCTTCAAGCCGATTTCTCGGCCTTGTACCATTTGTACAAGTGAAGTCACAGGAGTTTTTGTAGACAGCGCCGGGACATGGACATCTATGGGTTTGTAACGTTTGCGTAACGAATGTTTTAAACTTTCATGTCGCACGATTCTGCCAAACAGCGATTGAATTCCGCGCCTCTGTTGTAATATCGCGAGTCGGTACTGTTCTTCCAACCACTCGAGAGACTCGAGGCATGTTTTTTCCCATAACCCGCATGAACACGCTGAGTTCACCTCTATGTAAAACTCCCATAGATATTGTTCTAATCGCGCAATATATTTGGGTTTCTCCATATTTCCAATTCAAGTCTTTTTCACAACACAAGTTTTTGTCCAGCTTATACAATGCAAATTGGACACATATTGCAGAGCATTATCTGATACAGCGGTTTTCTACTCTCTGCACAAGACGATCCCAGGATTAGTGCATAAATTGCACTTTCATGTTCTCGCACAACACGAATATTCGAAAATAAGTCTGAAATTCGCATAAAACAGTCTGTGCAAAATTTTTCGTTGACGTCACTTTTATAATAAAAGTATATACAGCACATTTTCACCGCACCTAAACTATTTATTTCAACTCGGTTTAAAGTACGTTGCTTTATGTCCGTAATAATATCAATACTGCAATCACTATTGTAATCGGAATCCTCCGAAAGTACGCGGTCTTCGTCTGATGAATCGTCCAACAAATTCTCAAATGCCATCAAATTGCCATCTTCCAGAATGATATCCTCGTCATCATCAATAACCATAACTTCTTCGTCAGCCATAACACATATTGTTAAGATCGTTGTAAAGGCGTAGACGGTTGCGTACTATAACGTTGCACACTCCTCGATTATATATATTTTAATTTCATATCTTTTGTCTCCTTCTAACTAGAGTATCACGTCTCACCTACCTCCTCACTTTTCTACATCTTAAGCAGAGTATGTCGAGAGAAAGATCTAAGTTTTGCAGACTGTGCATATCTATTACACAGTTTTTATTCATACATAAAGGATGGGATAAATAATTAAATTCACAGATAAATAGTAAAATAACTTATTTATTACAAGCATCATGAAGAATATCATTTACGGCACATGTCAATAACTCGCAATCTATGAGTGATTCGCTGTTAAACATATCACTTTCACATATTGCTTTTGCAGCGTCGCATACATTAGCGATATTATTACGTTGTAAAAGAGTTACAAATTGTTTGAATTTTTCATTTACAATATGCGTATTTTCGCATAGCCAGTAATACATATGATCTATGCATTTTTCAAAATCTAATAAATAGAATAGAGTTGGCGGTTTCATATATAAAGAATTATTGGATAATCCTATTTTTATAATATTCGAATCAGATATTTTAACCACTTCGAATGTTAAATCTCGGACCCGCAATGGGATTTCAGTCGATTGTAGAAGCTGTTCAACGTCCCCACGTTTCTGCATCAGTGATTTCCATTTGTCAAAAGGCAATATTATTTGATTGCCCCGATTATCGCCGAGAACCAATTCCACGCAAGATACAGCTCCAACGTTTATTCCAATGTCCAAATATTTGTATGACATCGGGGTTAAGGCGTATCGTCTTCCGAGTATACGAACCGCACGACGAGGCTCGGATGAAATGCTAGGGAGTAAAAAAATATTATTTTATATAAATATTTAAAAGGTGTAAAAAATATTTAAAAAGTATAAAAAATTCTTTAAGTTAATTAAAACTTACTTGTTACATTTCTTCTTCTTACATGGTGAAGTTTCATCAGCATCTTGAATCGGAACGTAATAATTCATGAGGCTTCCTTCAGTAAGATACATTTTATATGAACCTTTCACACAAGTGGTCGAGGCAATACTGAACGTATTAAACATATTTAAAATATGTATTAGCGTTGCAAAATTGCAATGTGGTGGGGATTATTGCCGACGCGATATTTTTTTCAATTTTTCCATTCAAGCGCCGATGTACGGCTGCTTCGCGATGACATCACCCCCAGGTGTGAGATTTAGCGGAATGCACAAAAAATGCAACATAATATAAAATTTTCAAGCGCCGATGTGCGGCTGCTTCGCGATGACATCATCCTAGATATCAGAATTCAAACGCGCGTGTCAAAACATGACAAAATCGTGAAATATAAGGATAATCCTCATGGTTAAATTGCACTAACATACTTGGACAGCAGCATGTAATTTAAAACTTTCGCGATGCATCTTGGCTGAGATGACATCATCTCTAGACGACAAAAATGCAATAATCGACATTAGTCAAAATGTACGTGACAAACCGCGAAATAAAGATTTAGTTGATATAAAAAATAAAAAAGTATTTCTTTTTACAGATGTTTGCACTACTTTGATTCGAATGAGAAATTACAATCACATACGGTGGACTGTCGAGAGATGAACGAGTGCGCTATCCGATTACCGAGCGATAAGGACAAGTGGCTCACGTTCAACAACTATAATCGGAAGGAGCGGCTTCCTTTCGTCGTATACGCCGATCTGGAGTGTATTTTGGAGAAGACGGAGGAAGAGAGAAACTACCAACATCATAAAGTATTTAGTATTGCTTATTACGTACATTGCTCGTACGACGATTCGTTATCCGCGTATCATTCCCGTCGCGATATCGATTGCATATCATGGTTCGTCGAAGAACTAAAAAATTTAGCGCAGCGTGTAAAAAGTATTTTATCAGCTAATTTCCCCATGGTAAATTTAACATCTGATGAATGTGAAAAATTTCACAACGCGACACAATACCATATATGCGAAAAACCATTCGTACAAGACGATACACGCGTACGCGATCATTGTCATCTGACGGGGCGATACAGAGGTCCCGCGCATTCAAATTGCAATTTAAATTATAAAGATTCTTTTTGCATTCCAATAGTTTTTCATAATTTATCCGGTTACGATGCACATTTTATTATAAAGGAAATAGCTACAGCGTTTGAAGGGGAAATTGAAATACTTCCGATAACAAAAGAAAAATATATATCGTTTACGAAAAATGTTAAACTTACCAAAGAGAAATCAAAAAATCATATTAAATTGCGTTTTATCGATTCGTATAAATTTCTCACAGCTAGTCTCGATAAATTGGCATCATTCTTGAATAAAGACAAACTCAAAATTTTAAAATCTGAATTTCAAAATTTACCGAATGACTATTTCAATTTAATAACATGGAAGGGCGTCTTTCCATACGAATAAATTGACTGCGTCGACAGGTTGCAAGATACGTGTTTACCACCGCGCGAATCATTTTACAGTTCCTTGACCGGTGACACAATATCTGAGAGCGATTACGCGCACACCGAGAACGTGTGGGAGCGGTTCTCCATTCGAACACTGGGCGAATATAGCGACTTGTATCTCAAAATTGATGTATTGTTATTAGCAGACATTTTTGAAAATTTCCGCGTGAGTTGTATTAAAAGTTATGGGCTCGACCCCGCGTATTATTATACTCTTCCCGGATACACGTGGGACGCCATGTTGAAGCATACGAATATTACATTTGAATTGCTTACGAATATCGACATGGTTTTATTCATCGAACGCGGAATACGCGGTGGTTTGAGTCAATGTTCCAACAGATACGCACATGCTAATAATAAGTATATGCAATCGTACGATCCATCGAAACCTTCAACGTACCTCACGTACTTTGATGTAAATAATTTGTACGGATGGGCAATGTGTCAACCTTTGCCCTATGCAGATTTTCGATGGGTCGACGACGTATCCGATTTTGATACATCATCGATCGCGCTCGATTCGCCTATAGGCTACATCCTTGATGTCGATCTCGAGTATTCGCAACGTGTTCACGATGCGCACACTGACCTACCGTTTTGCCCGACACGCGACAAACCACCTGGTAAGCGGCAGGATAAGCTGCTCGCAACTTTATATGATAAGAAGCGTTACGTAATACATTACCGCAACCTGCAGCAATGCGCGCGACACGGACTTCGAGTTACAAAAATAAATCGAATATTACAGTTTTCACAATCTCCATGGCTTCGCAGTTATATCGAACTCAATACACAATTCCGAACACTCGCGAAAAATGATTTTGAAAAAAATTTATATAAATTAATGAATAATGCGGTATTTGGCAAAACGATGGAAAATGTGCGCAATCACGTTAATATTAAGCTCGTGACACATTGGGATGGAAGATATGGCGCA
Organism: Formica selysi; assembly: GCA_009859135.1. NCBI lineage: Eukaryota > Metazoa > Arthropoda > Insecta > Hymenoptera > Formicidae > Formica > Formica selysi. The sequence continues at coordinate 54,278 of WHNR01000244.1, forward strand.
GAGGCGATGATCGCAAAACCAAATTTTCATAGTAGAAGCGCGTTTTCGGAGAATCTGATCGCCGTTGAATTGCGCAATCTCGAAGTTAAATTTAATAAACCAATCTACGTGGGTATGTGTATACTCGACATATCCAAGACATGTTTGTACGAGTTTCACCACGATTATATGGTACCTATGTATCGAGAGAAATGTAAAGTCATGTACACCGACACCGACAGTCTCATATATCACATAGAGTGTGACGATATATATGAGAATATAAAGCGCAACGTCGCCAGATTCGATACCAGCGATTATGAGGTGGACAATGTGTACAGTATACCGCTCGCGAATAAAAAGATACCGGGTTTAATGAAGGACGAGATTACATATTCCAGGCTATCAGTTTTGCGGACCGGGAACTCATTTAGAAACACGATTGGCTAGAGGCGATCGAGGTATCAATCCATTGGATGCCGCGTGTCGCGAGCACGACATAGCTTATTCCCGAAGCAACGATCTCGGTCAACGACACGTTGCGGATAATATACTCGCCACGAAAGCGCGAACACGTATTACCGCGAGAGATTCGACTCTTGGCGAGAAAGCAGCCGCTATAGCTGTTTGGGCGGCTATGAAAGCAAAGACAAAATCCGGAATGTGGATGAAAACAAAAAAATCATCGATGAAGAGAAAGACTGCGAAAAAACGAATACTTACTATAGCGAAGCGCGGTGGTATCTTACCCATTTTACCATTATTGGGAGTTCTCGGTTCATTGGCTTGCGGAGCAGCGGGAATCGCGAAGGCGGTGAACGATAGCAAGCGGTGCAACGTCAGCTCGAAGAAATGCTGCGTCATAATCGCGCCATGGAAGGTCACGGTCTTTATCTCGCTCCATACAAGCGCGGACGAGGGTTCTCAACAGCGGCCAAGAAAAAAAAACGTCAAAATAAAAATGCCTGCCGGTGTAACAACTAATGTACAATTGGAACAACTTGCAAGACGTATGCGTATACAATTTTTTAGAGGTGTTTTCATGCGCAATAATTTACCGATAAACGGTATACGGCGAAATGAGAGCGGTATCGTCAATTTGGATGACGTCGATGGTTCCGGTACTCATTGGGTTGCGTATGCAAAGAGAGGAGATCGTGTAGTATATTTCGATAGTTTTGGAAATCTTCGACCGCCCAAGGAATTAGTGCGATATTTTGGACAGAATGTTACAAATATAGAATACAATCACACGGCCTATCAAAATTATAATCAAAGTATTTGTGGACAATTGTGTCTTCGATTTCTTCAAACGGTCGATGATCGATATGAATTTAAAGACTGACAATTCACCGTCGCATCTCAGTATTCGTTCGACAGTTTTCCAGCATATCACTCACGCTTACGTTGACTGGCAAGAGTAGCGTTCTTGCTGTAAGCTACTTTCCAGCTATAAATTTAAACGATGGCGATTACGAGCTTGGTTTAACGGACTTTGAAACTTATCATACGATATCGAACGTGAATTCTTGGAATAATAAATTTTATTTTGATAACGACGATAAGGAAATTACGATTTCCCGAGGGAATAAATTTTAGTAAACCGGGCAACGTTGGATCGTTGTTGGGATTCTCGTCGAATATTACAGCCTCGGAAATGGCACGAATCGGATGTACCGATAAATATTATTAGCATAAATATTATTCGTATAGAATGCAGCGTAACCACTGGCGCGTACAGCAATGACAAGCGCGTATACACGATATATGAATTTTCACCGAGCGTGCCGCCAGGATATAAGATATCGGAAACGCCAGCACAGATCATTTATCTACCGATCGTCGCACGGAGCATTACTGATTTAACGATACGCATTGTTGATCAAGAAGGACATTTGCTCGATTTTCGAGGAGAGGAAATTACCGTAAGATTGCATATACGGCGGCGGCAAAAATAAAGCGTTTGACAAATGAAATGCTTGTGTTGAACGAAAGCACGGAGCACGCGAGAGACAATATTTTTGCGAAGGACAATATTTTTGCGAGTAGGCGAGTGACTGCGGTATCGGGTGATAATAATCAGATATCTGGTTACGCTAAAAAGAAGCTCAGCGCGTTGAATCGCGAGTTTTTAAAATCATTGGGATTCGTCGTACGAAATACTTGAACGATATGATTGACATCTTGAATATCGGAGGCGAGCCGATCTTTGACGATCGTATCGTCAAGATTGAGACTCATACGTACAATCCATACGCCAACACAACGCTTGGATATAGCGACGAGATACGGATACCGATACAACATCAAGATTTGTACACGTTACCATGTGAAAGTTTTCTATACGTCGAGGGAAAGTTGAGGGTGCGTAAAGTAGATGAAGGGGCAAGAGTGGTATTGGGAAACAATTGTGTCGCGTTTATGTTTGATGAACTTCGATATGAACTCGACGGTGTGGAGATTGACCGCAACAGAAACGTTGGAATAACTTCCACGATTAAAAACTATGTCTCTCTAACAACCGAGAAAGGTAAAATCTTGGAGAATGCTGCGTGGAATATGTCGCATAATGCTGCTGAAGCTTACTTCAATTTTTGAGTGCCGCTAAACATACTATTGGGTTTTTGCGAAGATTATAAGCGAGTTGTGATCAACGCTCGTCACGAATTAATTCTGATACGTTCGCGCAACGACAACAATTGCATATTTGGATATGCTTCGGCTGAAGCTGATATCGAATTATTCAAGATACAATGGCGTATGCCTCATGTAATATTGAGCGAGGTCAATAAACTATCCTTGCTACGCGCGTTGGAAAGCGGGCGATACTTGAATATGAGTTTTCGCTCTTGGGATCTATACGAATTTCCTCTATTGCATAATACGACTAAGCATTCGTGTACTGTGAAAGCCGCCTCTCAGCTGGGGAAGCCGCGATACGTGATCTTTGCGCTGCAGACTGGCAGAAAAAATGCTGTGTCAAAAGATATTACTACATTCGACGATTGCAAATTGACCAACGTTAAACTCTATCTAAACTCGGAATTTTATCCCTACGATGATTTGAATTTAGATTTGGATAAAAATAGATTCGCCATCTTGTTCGATATATACTCTCGTTTTCGTAATTCTTATTACGGATGTGATAATGATGATGTGCTATTAAACATTTCAAAATTTTTACGTTGCGGTCCTCTCGCGGTTATCGATTGCTCGCGACAAAACGAGTCTGTCAAAGATTCCACCGTGGACGTGAGATTAGAGTTTGAGTGCAAGGAGGATATACCGGCAAATACCACCGCCTATTGTCTCATCTTGCACGATCGCGTTGTTGAATATTGCCCATTGACCAACGTAGTTCGTAAAATTACCTAGATCAGCAAATATCCCCTCCAATGTCAAAAATATGTAAAGATTGAGATTTTGACGATCGACAGCAGTCGTACATCGTTCTTGCAATCGTACAGTAATATTATCAGCATGATCGCGCTAACGTTTGTGGATCTGCAAGGATTCATTATCGGGAGAAACTTTGTCGTGAAGGAAGTAGCGATATTGAGAAATGGATTTGTTCTTTCTCACTACTTTTTTGCAAGTCCCGTACCATGGCGTGCGCTTACAAAATCTGAGAGATGCCAAGCTTCATGGCTAATTGGACATCACCATGGACTTCAATGGGAGGATGGAAACGTTCTATACAGCTTCGCCAGGCGTTTGATTACGAGAACTGTGATGGGTGCGGCGGAAGAGGAAAATGGAGCATCTCCTATCGTGTACGTTAAAGGACACGAAAAACGAGAATGGCTGGCCGATATACTTGACGATGATGCGAGAAACGACGTTATTATTGAGACCTTGGATGCGGACTATGAAGATATCACTTCGTTAAATAAGCTAGATGCTACTAATACTATGCGCTGTGAAAAACATTTGAAAAATTGCGCTTTACAAAATGTATTTAAAATATTCAATTGGTGGACGAATCATCATAAAGATTCACCCAAACATTTTTTAGAATAAATTATTGTTAAAATATATTTTTATTCTCTTTTGTTCTTCTCTTTTCCTCTTTCTTATCCCAGTATGCGAGTATTAAATTTCAGTACGTGACGTTAGATAGCGGCGTCAGCCAGTTAATTAAAATATAGATGTTACATTTCAGTACATGCACATAGACTTTAAATATTTGAATGGTGTATAAATATTTGAATGGTGTATAAATAATTGTTTTGTCGTTCAAAGCCGTTCGATAGCCGTTCAATAGTCGTTCAATAGTCGTTCATAGCCGTTCGAAAGCTGTTCAAAGCCGTTCGATAGCCGTTTAATAGTCGTTCAATAGTCGTTCATAGCCGTTCGATAGCCGTTCAAAGCTGTTCAATACCCGTTCGATAGTCGTTCAATGGCCGTTCGATAGTGGTTTACATATTATAATAATATATTATTCAAATTTAAAAGACTTGTAGACAATTGTACGCGGGAACGTGCTACCTTTTGTTTTCTTATCAAGAGTTGAGAGTAAGCGTTCTTCGTAAGTGATTCATCCCCTACTCTAAAATGTTCGAGACAATGTCTATCCCGTTGTGTCCGTCACAAAGTGTCTGACAGCGAATAGAGAAGAAGTCCATTAAGTGTGTTCCAAGTGAACGTTAAAATGCCGTCATTGATTGAATTGGTATTGCAAGGGGGTCGATCGAACGCGTCGTGGTGGGCTCACGATCTAGTGATGGGGCTGCTGAGAGCCCTATTGAATCTAGTAGTATACCAGAGAGTAAGTAGCATTTTTTATTTTATGTTACATTTACTATGTATAATATAATATAATTTGATTTAATTTAATTTATAGTATCGATATACGAACGACATCCAGATCCCTGGATTTGTCAATATTGAACGCCGGCAATTTGTGCGAGCGCTGCGCCGGCACGAGCGCGAGTTCCTCGAGGACGTATGGGAGGATAATGGCCCGGACGGTCTTCATTTAGACCTAAGACGTCTCTTCGGGCTCGAACCCTATAAGGAACCCTATGTGATGGAAAAATCGTGGGACGAGCCTCCGAGCAAGAGGTCAAAGAATTAATTGTAAGTATCTTCTTTTTTAAAATTTATATTAGATTTATAAAAATTAAATTAATATACTAACAAGACTTGTATTTTTTCTGTTTCAGATAGAGCGTCATCCTAACATATTATTATATATTATATATTATTATTATTTTTATTATTTTACACACACACACACACACACATGGATTTATATTAAACATAAATTTTGAATAAATATTATTATTATTATATTTAAAAAAAAATGTTGATTATTTCTGCGCCTCCTTCTCCCACGTCCATGCATGCCTCGCGCTGTCTCTCTCTCTCCCACATGCATGCAAACGTCATCCTTTTCCCACGCCAATGCGGACGCTATCCTTTTCCTACACGCGTGCATGCCTCGCGCTATCTCTCTCACACCGCCTTGCGAACGCCGTATCATCCGCGTGCATGCTTCGCGCTATCTCTCTCTCTCTCTTTCTCCCAAGTGCATGCTTCGCGCTATCCCTCTCCCAAGTGCATGCCTCGCGCCATCTCTCTTCAACGTGCATGCAAACGCTATCCTTGTCTTACGCTCATATGGACGCCTCGCGCTATCCTTCTCCCACGCTCATAGAATATCTTTAGCGCTATCCTTCTCTTACACATTGCGGACGCCTCGCGCTATCTCTCTCACACCTACTCGCGGCATCGTACCTTCGCGTTCCCTCTTCCCCGCGGGTCCCTCACCGATCGGTTAGGACGCGGTCCCTCTCCCCCTCTCCGCGGATCCCTCGCCTACCGGTTAGGTTAGCGGGTCCCTCGCCTATCGGTTAGCACGCGGTCTCCCTCCCCCCTCTCCGCGGAACCCTCGCCCATCGGTTAAGACGCGGTCCCCTTCCCCCCTCTCCGCGGACCCCTTGCCTACCGGTTAGGACGCGGTCCCCCGCGTGACGTCATACCCCCGCGCCGGTTTCCCCTCGCCCCTCACCCCCCCCCTCAGAGGACCTGGGTTAGAACTCTCCTTGATATACTACTTAGGGATTTAGGTGTTAAATATATTCTAGAAAGAATGAATGTTGACATTGCAAAAGTGAGACCAGATAATCTGAAATGTCTTAGAAGTGCTGTTTCGGCTCATAGGACAAAAAGAAATGAAAAGTACGCAGCATCTCGCAGGGATAATAATCGATTCAGGGAAAAAAATTCGAAATGATTGAAAGGAGTATTCAAAATTCCTACTTTGGGAATTATTGCAGAAGAATTGTGTTCTGCTTCAAACGGTGGCCGTCCAACTATGCCGTTCCGTGAAAAATCTTTACGGTCTCAGCGACGAGAGGCTGCTGCATTGAGTGCCAAATACCAACATGATCCATTAAGAATTTTGATGGCAGGTAAATATGCTGCTAGGCAATCAAGAGAGAAAGATTTACGTGCGATCCTGGATAAAGTTTTGAAAACACCAACACGTCCTACAAAAATGCGAAAAATATTGGCTACTACAGTACCTTCTATAATCAAAAAAACTCCTGAGGAAGCGTTGGCTTTTATCCTAGACAGTTCTCTAACAAAAAATACATACATAAATATGCGCTTGGAATCAAAATCTTCAGGAGCAGACATCTGGCCATCTTATGATGTTGTAAGAAATGTTAAAGCATTGTGTAGGCCAGAAAGAGAAGCAATATCAATAAATGAAAATGTAGCAGAAGTAAAGCTTCAAAATCTTCTGAACCATATTGCTAAAAGAATTTTAGAAATGCAAGTTAAAGTCGTGGTTCATACTGCGCGACAATATAATTGCACAGAAATCGAAGCTGTGCTAACTTGCAGTTGGGGTTTTGATGGTAGTAGCGGTCATTCCGCTTATCAACAAAAATATAAAGAGGCAGCAAACATAAGCGATGAAAACTTATTTGTAACCTAATTCCTCTCCGACTATCAACTTCAACTGGGGTTATTTTATGGAATAATCGAACTCCTCAATCGAATAGATTTTGTCGCCCAGTGAAAATAAAACATGTAAAAGAAACAAAAGAAGTTATTCTGAAACAAAAAATGAATATGGAAAATCAAATTCAAAATTTGGAAATTTTCGAGGAGTTTGTAGAAGAATGTAATATCAAGATTCATTTTTCACTACTTTTAACATTGATAGATGGCAAAATTTTGAATATTATTACCAATACCAAATCTATGCAAACTTGCCCCATATGTCATGCAACTCCAAAAGATTTTAGCAATCTAGAAAATGTAACTCGAGAATCCTTTGTGCCCAATCCAAACTCCCTGCAGTATGCAATCAGTCCCTTACACGCTTGGATTCGATTTTTTGAATGTTGCTTACACATTTCTTATAGAATAACTTTTAAACAATGGCAAGTAAGGTCTGAAGAAAATAAAAAAAATTTTCTGAAAGGAAAAAAGAAATACAGGCAATTATGTGGGAGAAGTTTGGACTTAAAGTCGACAAGCCTAAATCGGGGGGAAGTGGGACTAGCAACGATGGCAACACAGCTCGTCGAGCTTTTAATAATACTGATCTTTTTGCTGATTGCATAGGATTCAATCGGCAAATCCTTTCAAATTTTAAAACTATTTTAACCGCTTTATCCTGTCATCTCCCAATTAATGAACGGCGTTTTCAGAAATTATGTACTTCCACAGCTGAGCTTTATATTAATTGCTACCTTTGGTATCCTATGCCATCTACTGTACATAAAATTTTGATTCACGGAGCTCAAATAATATTTACTAGTATTTTACCAGTTGGATCACTTGGGGAAGAGGCATCAGAAGCTCGGAATAAGGATTATAAAAATTTCAGATTAGATCATGCTAGAAAACATAGTCGTCAAGCAAATTTTGGAAGATGTTTTTCTTAGGGCGATGGACACCTCTGATGTTGTTATTTCAAGTATCCACCTCAACAAACGGGTTAAAAAACAAAATCATTTGCCATTCCCCCCTAATGTGGTTGAACTCTTTGAAATTCCTCAAGAAGTATCAAATATTACTGCTTTTACAAATGATAATAATGAAAGTGAAGACAATGGATTTTCTGAAGTTATGTGCTTTTTAAATGAAACAGTATTGTCTGACAAAGAATAGTTACTGAGAGGCAAGGGGACGCACTCTAATAAAGCACCCCCAAAAAGTGAGAGGCAAGGGGACTCACTCTAATTAAGCACCCCAAAAAAGTGAGAGGCAAGGGGACTCACTCTAATTAAGCACTCCGAAAAAGTGAGAGGCAAGGGGACTCACTTTAATAAAGCACCCCAAAAAAGTGAGAGGCAAGGGGACTCACTCTAATTAAGCACCCCGAAAAAGTGAGAGGCAAGGGGACTCACTTTAATAAAGCACCCTAAAAAAGTGAGAGGCAAGGGGACTCACGTAAAACAAGCACCCCAAAGGGGTCTGAAATCACACTGCAACCTCCACGTGGTAGGCCCTGGTAACTATAAAGCTAACTTTATAGGCTAATAACAGGTGTCAATATGTTTTTTAAAATTCGGGATCAGCGACCTCGAAAACCCTCGAGTGGAAATTTTTGTGTAAATCCCACTAATTTTCACAATTTCGGCCGCCATATTGGGTCCACCATTTTGAATTTTGAATTTTCAATGTCAAATTCGGGATCAGCGACCTCGAAAACCCTCGAGGAGGGATTTTTGTGCAAATTCCACTAAATTTCACAATTTCGGCCGCCATATTGGGTCCGCCATTTTGAATTTTGAATTTTTAATGTCAAACTCGGGATCAGCGACCTCGAAAACCCTCGAGGAGGGATTTTTGTGCAAATTCCACTAAATTTCACAATTTTGGCCGCCATATTTGGTCCGCCATTTTGAATTTTGAATTTTTAATGTCAAATTCGGGATCAGCAACATCGAAAACACTCGAGTAAGATTTTTTATGCCAATCCGATCAATGTTTGACTTTTGGCCACTTTTTCCAGTCTCCTAGCCCACTGTGCACTGTGCAAATTCATAAAGAGACATCCTTTCTAGTTCGTTTGGTCTATGTGGATAATGATTATCTATTAAAGATGGATAAAATATATCTGTAGATTCAGCATCGAGAGCTTCAATTTCTTTGCGATTTTTTGATTTTCTATATCGTATCTGATTAACATCTAACCATTTAATAATCGTATTTCGATCAGTTCCATATAAAGGAATACCTAACAGTGTATCTGCAGTTTCGAGAGCTCCACATTCTCTATTATTTGTAAATCGTAAAGCGATATTCCAAAGACAATTCGCTTATGATTTGTTTTTATCATTCCTACTATCAAGGATAGTATCAGACAACTCACTTTTTCCCGCTTTATTCATATATTTAGTAATGTAAACATCGATGATTTTTCACCAATAAATTGTATATCCATATTACCTTCCCATGCAGTAAGAAGAACAGGATTATAATCATTTATATTAACTTCATTATATGTTCGAGGAAGATCATAAAGCCTATTTTTATGTTTCAATTGTTTTCTACCTGCTATCGAAGTTGCCACATCTCTCATATTCAAAGTTTCAGTAACGGGACGAGGATATCCAAAACGACACCGAAGAATAACTTTACGTCCTTCTTTTTTAGAGCGAAGACTATAATCGTTCACTCAAAAAATGTCTTGCTGATATAGGTAGATTTCTAGGTGTCACAACAAAATTTATCGCTATTTTTTGTATCTGTTAGAATATTGTCTGTTACATATAGAATTTATAGCAGCAACATTCTAATAATATCTTCTAGAAAATTTAGGTCCCATTGCCAAATGTTAATCACTGCATTGGATAAATATGAGTTTCGATACTACAGCTAGAACGATCTTTGTGAGAAATATAACTGCCAATTATAACTGCAGCATCGAAAAATTGAGAGAAATTGTTTAAAAGAGCTAGATAGATTGGGCGCGTTATACAAATATGTTAGATGTGAGGATTATATATTCATTTGTTTCTTGCCGCTAATCTTTTCTGTGTACCACAGCCAAACTTTATAACAAGTATGATTGGCCTTAACATGGATAGGCGCCACAGAAAAACATTCTTTCTAAATTTCACAAACAGTTCAGATATAAATTCTGTCTCTGTCACTTAGATTGATTAAATGCGAAACATATGCGATATTACAGTATTTGCTAATCATTTATGTACCTCAGTTAAATTTGCGCACCCAGAAAATTTTTGCTGTAGTTGCAAAACCACTTTTTTGAGTGTTATGTATATGCCGTTGATGCGTATTAACACGCCTGTACAATAATGGCGAAATATTTTGATCCGGCATTTTGCAGCTTATATGTTGTAAAATAAATTTGGAGACTTCTTCAATAATAGATTCACCGAAAATCGGTGCATTTTTAATCCAAATTAATAAGTGGAAATGTTGTATGCCTCTACCTTGATATTCTCGTCGCCAGAAATAGTGTGTTACTTCTCCAATTGGATGATCTTTAGAACTAATGAAATCAAGCATTGCCCGAAATTTATTATCGAGAAACCTGGATGTTGATACAGAATTTCTAGCAACAAGTACGCTAACGCATAAAGAAGTGTCATGCCATCCATTTACCCCACGGATATATTCGCCTAAATCTTCCCATAACCACTCACTCGGACTTAATGTTAAAAACCATGTCGCAGGTCCATAATGCTGCGTCATACAGTTTAAATCGCTTCTCGGTTTATGCCAATATTGCTCTGTATTTCGAAGTGTGGCAAATATTGTATTCAAATTAGATTCCAATAATTCTTTCGATACTGCTTCTAAATATTCTGCAGCCGTATAACGAATTCGCGGATTAGTTACGTTCATTTTATGATAAATTCCACGGCTTAACTGACGAATATTCGCATTGTTTAATAAATAAAATAAATATTGTTGATTTAATCTGTACTGTGGATGTTTAGA
>WHNR01000245.1:0-65083 GCA_009859135.1 Formica selysi
TTTACCAAATGTTTTTCAGGAAACAAACGTAAAAATTTTAAGATTATCCACTACACGATGGCTATCTCACCATTCATGTGTTGTGAGACTTCTTGATTTTTGGATACTACGAAGCTTTTTTTGACTGAAATGGTTATAAGTGAAAAATCTAAATCAGGAGACAATTTATTATCTGTGATGGAAAATCCGGATGTAAAAGCATATTTGTTATTTTTAAAGCATATTCTAAATTTTTTAAATTCTTTTAATGCATTTTTTCAAGCTGTGGAAACAAGAATTCACTTGTTGCAGCCAAAGTCATTGGAACTTTTAATAAGAATTTCCAAACATTTTTTGAAACCAGAGCTTGTAAAAAATGTATGTAATGATTTTAAATTTTCTGAAAAAGAAAACCAAAAATCTTTAAATGATATAAATTTAGGATCTGAATGTGAAGAATATCTCGAAAGTTTAATGAAAAAGGGACGCGCAGACATAATTGGAAATGTTCGAGATAATTGTCTACAATTTTACGTGACTGCTGCGCGAGGAAATTAGTAAAAGATTGCCCATTAAAGATAAATTTTATGTAAATTAACAGTTTCCAATTCAACACAGCATTATGTAGTATTGACAGAGAAACATCATTTAATGATGTTTCTTTTATTGCTCAAACCCTCGGTGGCTTTGACGAAAATGCTTTAAAAAAAGAGTGGCATACTTTACATCTAGATTTTACAACAGCAGAAAAAAAAACATCTTTCAAAATTAAACTTTGATGAGATGTGGAAAAAATTTTAAAACGTACATATCCCAATATGAAGTCTCTTTTAAATGCTGTTAGATCACTTCCAAATTCAAATGCCGACCCAGAAAGAATGTTTTCTTTGCTATCAGATTTAAAAACGAAAAAAAGAAATAAGCTTTCATCTGCATGTATAAACGCTAGTTGTGTGTTAAAATCAGCATTAAAAGCAAGAAAAGAAACAGTTTTAGATATGGTGATAAATGAAAACCATTTGTCTCTCATGTCGTCAGACAAATTATATTCTATTTGTCCTAAGAAAAAGAGCAGTTTAACACTATATGCTGCTGATAATGATATTGCTAATACTTCGGTTATTAATATGCAATAATAACGTTCAAAATAAAATAAATAATAATATTTAATTGGGCATTATTATTTATATGCAAATAAAATAAATAATATAATTGGGTATTATTATTTATATAATACAATGAAGAGCTTTCCTCGCGTTATGATATGTTTGTAAAACAAATTTTGTCTGTAATAGACATCATACTTGTAAAAGCAAATGTTCCAAAAAATTGTTGTCACAAATTGATATCACACTTGTAAAAACAAGTGTATAAAAAAATTATTGTCATTAATTGACATTACACTTGCAAAAACAAGTGTGTAAAAAAATTATTGTCACTAATTGACATCACACTTGCAAAAACAAGTGTGTAAAAAAATTATTGTCACTAATTGACATCACACTTACAAAAAATAAGTGTGTAAAAAAATTATTGTCACTAATTGACATCACATTTGCAAAAGCAAGTGTGCAAAAAATATTCTATAAATGACAGATACAATAGAGCATATTATATATTATAATGTGGTATGATATGGCTACAGGCGAAGATCCACGTTAAAAAAATCTTACGCGCCATTGGTGGTACCTCATATAGGTGGTGTGGAAAATCATCATTCAGTATCGTTTGACAACGACACAAACGTATAAATGTGGTCCGTATATACGTTTGTGTATTGTAATGAATTGTAAATATGTATGTATAGAAACTAAAGTTAAATATTATTATATGACATATTTTTTAAATATTTAAAATTTCTTATAGTACTTCTCATTATTTTAATCATTTGTCGGAAAATCGATACATTTCCGTACAATAAAATGTATGATTTTTCCTTTTGTTGTCTCCACACGGATATTCCTTCTTTCAAATCATCGATTTAAAATGCATTTTTACGTGGATTAAAACTTTAAGTAATTTATATACGTATCTTAACCATAAATATATTATATAATAGATATATAATAGATAATATATCTCATACAAAAAGGCTGAAAAAAATATTTAAGGCATAGCAAGAAGCGACCAAGCGACGTGTGACGTGTACCGCCCGGTCTTCGTGCCGGCTCGATAAGAAGGAGAGAGACAGAAAACGTATATCTGTCCTCTTCTGCTATCCGAAGCCAGCCGAAGCGCCGAGCTCACACGTACGCGGTTTGCGCTTGTGTGCGTCATCCCCTCCACTACGGTTGCGTGTTGCTAGCGTGGCCATTCTGGCATCACTGCCCGCGATCTCGCGTTTATAACATAAGAGCTCTACCAGCAGAGCCACTCGCTCGCTTCGATAATTATTCATTGCAACGTGTTAAGACCCGCTAGAAAAAACTTTAGCATTTTTTTCGACGAATGCTTGAGAAGTGTACGCTCTCGCTTTAATATGAGCTGTTATTTATTGAGAATACACATAAAAAATTGCCGTTTGAATCGGTGAGGGACACGTTTGACATTCTTCTTGTTAATATTTTTAAAAATGCTTTCCAAATTTTCAAAAGACATTTTTACTTATATTTGTTTGCTACTTGGTGTAATTAAAATGCGTGATATATTTTTCAGTGTATAAACTATAGATTTATGTTTAAACAGGTAATGAAAAGTTATTCCAAGTGGTCCGCAGCATCAATACAGAAGGCAGTCTTATGTGCAGACCATTTTAATAAAGAAGACTTCAAGAACCTTACAAAATTACATATTAGAAGAAATCCCATACCATGGAGCCCAAAGGATATTGAAATTTCACATTTTATCAACGATAACGCTGAAAAAATTACAGAAGAAAACAAAACAATGGAAAATATTGTACAAGATAATGTTGACTCACAATTAGATAATCAAGACCGTATTCCAATGGAAGTCGAAAATCATAATGATTTTCAAGTAGACGTTGCAGAGGCCAAGAAAAACAGCACAAATTGCGAAGTAGCCACAATAAGCAATGCAACACCTAAGAGATGTTACCCTTCCGGAAAAGAACTTTTCTACAATTTCGGAGATGACATCGCAGACGATGAGTGGTTTAATAATAAAAATCCACCTCCACTTTTTGGAGTAATTACTCACAGGAAGAAATGGAAGCAAATATGCCGAAAAAGCGAATAGAAAAACCGAAAAAAGGCGTGTTCCTAAAAAATATATAATGAAGACGAATTATGTGAAATGGAAAAATTAAAAAAAGAAAATTTCAAATTAAAAAAGCTTCTAATGCAAAAGACGAGACAAAAAAAATATAACTGCGATGTTGAAACGTCGCAATATTGAAGCTCGAAAAAAGAAGGACATTTGCAAGCATAATGTAAACCAATTTTTAAATGGAAAGAAATGTCTAAAACCAGTTGCGAAAACTATGATAAAACTTCAACTACATAAGGGGACTAAAGAATATACAAAAGAAGAAAAACATTTAGCGAAACAAATGTTTTACTATTCCGCAAGTGGATATTCACGGCTGAGAAAGGCTGGATTAAACCTTCCATCAGAATCTTCTATCAGAAATTGGATATCTGAAACAGAAATACGACCAGGTTTTTGCGAGGAAATATTTCATAAAATTGAAGAAAATTTGTCCAAATTACCACCTGTTCAGAAAGTTTTTTGTTTAAAATTTGATGAGATGTCAATAAAAAAATTTGAAGAATATAGCCGAAAATATGACATCATTGAAGGTTTAATAGATCTCGGACCCCTAGGACGACGCAATGAACCAGCGGAACAAATTTTACTATTTTGCCTTGATAGCATTAATGCGGAAAATCCTTGGCGGCAAATAGTAGCATACTTTTTGACCGGAAGAAATTCAACACATAAAGAGATTACTCAACTCACCGAGATATATCTGGAAAAGTTAAAAATGTAGGGGCGAATATACAATTAATTACATGTGACCAAGGTGGAGCAAATAGAAAAGCTTTTAGTAATTGGAAAATTTCTCCACAAGAACCGTATTTTTCATTGAACAATGAAACTTATTTTTCTTCTTTTGATTGGCCACATCTTATCAAGCGGTTGATTAGCCAGTTAAGATCGCACAAATATATTTATGTAAATGGCGAAATCATTATGTCTTTTCATGACCTATTTGCAACATGGCAATTTGATAAGAAGTTGAATACTTCGAATTTATTGGGTCACATTACGTACGCGCACTTTTACCCAAACAATTTTCAAGCCATGAATGTTAAAAGAGCATTTCAAATGTTAAGTGCAAGATTTGCTGCAGCAATATCAACAGCAGGCCAAAGTGATGTATTGAAAAGTTCTTCATGGAAAACATCTGCAGATTTTGTTTGCAAAATGAATAAAGTAATAGATGTTATGAATGTGTACCATTTAAATAATTGGAAAGGAGAAAAGGGTCCATTATCTGATATTAATTCAATGGCTGAAGAATTATTAATATCTTTTATTGAATGGTGTTCGAAGTGGAGTACTTCCCCCAACAAAATATCGAGACCTCCGTGCTTTGATGGAATGATTATGACTGTGCAAGCAATTTTATCAACGTATCGTTTCATTAAACAAGACCATCCATGTTTCAGGTTTGCCACTGCACTTTGTAATCAGGATTCTGTAGAACATACATTCGGAAAAATTAGAGGACGCGGAGGATTCAACCCTAATCCAACTGCCAGAATGGTACGGTTAACGTTGCGCCACATTTTATCAAGTGGATATATTTATGGAAGTCAAAGGGGAAATGTAACTTGTCAAGAAACGTCTTCATTAACGGATGGTACATCGCTAGTTCATGGTGAAATGGAAACTAACAATGTTTCATTACAAGAAGAGTTTATTTTTTCAACTGAAATGGATGAGGATTCTGATAATCTCATTGCGACAGCTTTTGAAGAAATTACTCAATATTTAGAACAGAATTATTTCGATGACAATTTAAAAATAATTAATACCGACAAGGACAATTTAAATTTAACAGAATTATATGAAAGAAATGCTATTGCATATTTCACAGGATATATTGCTCGCCATGGTTATGAGACTACAAAGTGCGACAGCTGCCGTGAAAAAAATTTGAAAACCGATGGACGGATCAAACGAAAATGAAATCTATATTCAGTTACGTGAATATAAACACCAAGACGAAGATGAACCTGAAATAGTATGGTTATCAAGGCCAACAGATTCATTTTTAAATATTATCTCTCTTCAACTTGAATCAATCAACTCGTATTACAAGAAGTTTTGGCATTTAAAAGATGTGAAGAAAAAACTCCTCGAGATTTGTATAAAACACGTCCAGCATGCTGATGAAGATTGATTTAATCAGAACAATGAATGTTATCAACATAGGATCGAAATGTTAGATTTCATGTTAAGAGTCAAGATATATGCAATCGCAAAAAAAATAACAATAGAGGAAGAGAGAGAATAAATACAGCATCTGGAAAATCAAAAGAGATAAAGACAAAATGTCAAAAGCTAAAGAACATAAAACATATGTAACATCGTCATATTACATTCGAAAAATTTATGGTCGGTGTTCACAGTCCGTCCCTATTTCAAGATGATCTTAGCAGGGATGTCTTAATAAGATGCTAATTCCATACTGTGATTGGTCTACATCTGGCAAAACGTAGAAGTTTGTTGGGTAAATATATATAGTTTATTGTACAATCTTATATCACATTAAATTTAATTGTTTTTACAAAATATTGTAATATTATATTTGCAGGTCAAAATATAAATTATTTAAATTGACTGGTTTCGTGGAATACGAATGTGTGTCTAACAGATTATGGCTACAGAAGAATAGATTTGAAATATACATTTTTCAAACTTCAAACGATGAACTTCAAAGCCTCGCATACTTCCTAGAAAATGTACAGTGGAAACATTTGGAAAGAGTAAGTTTCAATCTTATGATATTATCAATATTATAATGTTAATTTACGATTTAAACATTATATAATATTATTTAATAATTTCATACCACTCTTTATAGGAAATCATATCTCATCAAAAGCACAGTATCAAAAGAACTGCCAACTCTAGAAGATCTTCGTATTACATTAACAATGGAATCACAATGGAAGTTGAAACTATGGAATAACGACCCTCAATATATGGAGAATGTTGGCGAGTTCGACCCTATCCTAGATGATCCACCTATACTGCTACAATTTATAAAACATCTTAGAAATGCGTTAAGGTATTAAATATTTTTATATTATACATATATTAGGATACTTATATTATATTATATGTTAGGTATATTAGCTTTTATATTATATATATTATATTAGGATTAGGATAAATTTATTAAAAATTTAATTAATAAATTAAATACTAGAAGATAATTTAATACTAGAATTGTTTTTTTTAATTTTAAAAAAATTTAATTTAAAAAAATTTAAAATTTAGAAATTTATTGAATTTATTATTTAATTTTTTAAACTTATTAATAAATTCAATTTATTTAAAGAGAAATAAAATTTATAGTATAAATTTATATAAAGTTAATATAAAGTTAATAGTATAAAATATAAAAATATAAATTAATAATCAAATTTTATGTAGTAATAAGTTAGTAATAAATTTAAATTTAAACTAGTTAAATAGTAAATTAAAATTAATTGTTATTGAATTCGACCCTATTCTAGATTCACTGTTGCAATTTATTAAATATCTCAGAAATGCTTTAAGGTATTAGATATTTTTATATTATATATTTATATTATATATTAGGTATTATTTTTTATTAGTTATTGTTCGAGAAAGTAAGAGTTTTATAAATTATATTATTAATTTTGCTTCTCGAACGTTCTAAAGCGAGACATTATGATCGAAGCCTTGTTTTCATTCCGTTTTTGTGGTTTCTTCGTATCGTTCGATTCTGACAAACACCTCGTTGTCGATCGCCGATTGGCTCTCGGAATCGAACGATCGAAATTCCGTTTTTTTTTGTGATACACGTATCGACCGGGACTATTGAACGTGGATCGAAAAGTAGGGCTTTTCGTCGGGACTTCGTCGCAAGCATTCACCGGGAGCACATCGAAAGTCTAACGCTCCTATAATTATAGTTAGAACGATAATTCGCGTGTCCGATTAAATCTTGCTGTCGCGTACGATTACCTAAGACGGTCCGGGAGTTGGTGTCGAAAGGAATAAACACTTTTACACAAACTAACCCGCTCAAATCATTTACGTCCTGTCTTCCTGATCGGCGAAACAAATAAATTCTGTTAATGTGGACGTGTAAATCGAAGGCGCGGCTACATTAGATGGTCCTTCGAGCCGGATTTTGGAAAGACAGACAGTGATTCGGTAATCAGTTCGCGGAGTGCGAGTGAGAACGCTGACACGCTAAGGTAACAGCACTTATAAAAACTGTCGCGTGAAACGGAGATGGTGCGCGATATCAAAACATCTATCCGCATTCCGCTGCCGTAAATAATAACGCGAGTGCGTTGAGAGGACTCCCGGGAAAATAAAGTTCGCGCAGTCAACTTTGCATCATTTTGCACTGTTAAAGTTGTGCTTTTAAGCACAACGTATCATTATTATTTGCGCCCTGCGTAATCCGCGGTGACGCGCAAATCTCGCGCTTCTTAGCGCTTTGCACAGCTTAAGTGCAATCTTTGTGCTCTTTAGCACTCCGCACCTCAGAGTGCATCCTGCGTAATCCGCATTTACACATAGTTGTCGCACGCTTTCGCGCGCCGCACGGTTAAGTGAAAATTATAGTGCGTTTTCGCACATCCGCGTGCGACGGACTGTCGTCACGCTTCAGCACATCAACGACCAACGAGTGGTAAATTGTTGCTGAAAGGCTTCATCTTATTGGCCTACCATCATGACGGACTCGCTGCAGGGCCTCCTCATCGAGCAATCTATTACGATAAGCTCTATGAAGCGAGTATTCCCCAACTTCAAAAAATGGGCAAGGCCAACGTCACGCAATACAAGGCGAAGAGTCGACTGGACGCCTTGGAGACATTGTGGGAAAGGTGTCAACGTCTCAACGTCCAGCTTCAGCAGATAGCAACGGCCGACGAACAGCGTACCGTCAAATACTTCACCGAGGAGGAATTCTTTGCAGCCGAGGACGTCTACCACGAAACGGCGGACTACCTCGCAGACGTGATAGGTAAATTCTCCCGGTACGACCCGAATGCGGCATCATCGGTAAGCGACGTTTCTTCTCGCGAATTGTCTGGTGCAGTTTCATTGCAATTACCACGAATCCCGTTGCCGAAATTTTCCGGTAATTTTGCGGAATGGGAAAACTTTCGCGGAATATTCGAATCGCTCGTCGCTTCGAAAGAATCGCTGTCGAATACGCAGAAATTACATTATTTAAAAGCCAGTGTCACAGGCGAAGCCGCGGTATTAATTAATCACGTTAAGATTGCAGACACAAATTACGATGGTGCGTGGAAATTACTTATCGAAGAGTACGATAATCAAAACGCGATTATTCATGCCCATATTAATGCTTTCGCAGATTTGCCTATTATGAAAACGGAATCCGCTGTCGAACTCAAAGGTTTACGCGATACCGTTGCCGCGTCATTAGCCGCGTTAACAAATTTAGGCCGACCTGTTGAAAAATGGGATGACTTATTAGTCTATATTATTTCGCAAAAATTTAGTCCACGCACACGTAATGAGTGGAATCTGCAACGCGGTAAATCAACCGCATCTCCGACGTATGAAGAGATTCGCGATTATATGACGCTGCGAATTCGAGGTCTTACCGATCATTCTAAGTTAAATGCCGATACTTCGTCTCATAAAAATAAAAGCTCTAATCGAGCCTCGGTGAATAACGTAGCCACCGAAAAATGTTTGAATTGTTCCGGCAATCATAATTTGATGTTATGCGACGAGTTTAAGCGTAAATCCGTCGAACAGAGAACTCAGTTTCTCAAATCGCATAAATGTTGCTTTAATTGTTTAAAAGTCGGCCATTTCCCGACCTCTTGCAAGAGTAAAAAACGTTGTAATTTGTGCCGACGAGCACATCATACGCTCTTGCATCGTGACTCGAATATACCGGTACAGAAGATTAGTGAAAATTCTGTTTCGGAAAACAAAACGCTTAACGCTCAACCGAGCGGCTCAGCCGCCCTGAGATAAAGGACGAGACCGCCGTCGCTTCCGTTCAAACGATTCATTCGCCGCTGAAAAATCCGCCGAACGTGTTACTAGCCACCGCATGGGTAATACTTCGTACCATCGAAGGACGTAATTTTAAAGTTCGTGCGTTGTTAGATCAAGGCTCGGCTGTTAGCTTTATCACGGAATCGTTGTGTCAAACTATGCGCACGAAACGTTCCCGCGCGAGCCTCCACGTACAGTGTTTCGGCGAACGATACAGTGGCGTAGCGAAATCTCAGGTGTCTCTTACTCTCGAGTCTTGTAACGGGCGAGGTTCCTCAACCTTTCCTTTGACGGCTTTCGTATATCAAAAAATTACGTCATACGCTGGCTCAAGAACTAAAACCGTAGATTATTGGCCGCATTTACGAAAATTATCTCTCGCGGATCCGGATCTGTTTAGCAATCATCCGATCCATCTGCTCATCGGATCAGATTTATATGGATCGTTATTAAAGCAAAAGGTAAAACATGGTCCGACCGGAACTCCGACGGCCCAGCTTACTGCTTTAGGATGGATATTATCCGGTCATACCGGAACTTCTAATTCAATCACCGGTTCCGCGACTTCATTGAATTGCGTAACGATTCCTTCTCTCGATTCTCTCCTTCAAAAATTTTGGGAGATCGAGGAAATTTCTTCCGAACCTCAGCTGTCGGAAGAAGATAAAAAATGCGAACAACATTTTATCGAAACTCATCAGCGCGCCGAAGACGGCCGCTATGTAATACGGTTACCATTTAAAACTAACCCTCCGCTCGATATAGGATCTTCGCGCGAAACTGCCGCGCTTCTTTATTCAAAATTAGAACAACGCCTTCGAAAAAATCCAGGTCTCGCGAAACACTATCATTCTTTCTTAAATGAATATAAATCTATGGGTCATATGGAACCTGTCTCCGACGAAAATCCGACGCTTTACCAAGCGGTATATATACCGCATCATCCGTTACTACGCGAGTCTAGCAGCACGACGAAACTTCGCGTAGTATTTAACGCGTCGTGCAAAACGAGTAACGGTTCTACATTAAATAATCATTTAATGACCGGGCCTAAATTACAACGCGATTTGTCCTCAATTATCCTTCGTTGGCGTCAGTTTTGTTATGTGTACACCGCCGATATCGAAAAGATGTTTCGACAAATACGCGTTCATCGAGACGATGTCGATTTTTTACGGATTTTTTGGCGATCTAATATAAATTCTCCGATACAATCTTATCGATTGCTTACAGTTACATACGGTACTGCTCCAGCTCCGTATTTAGCTATGCGCGTTATTAATCAATTAGCGCTCGACGAAGGTCATTCTTTTCCAAAAGCACAAGCAATAGTACAAGATTTTATTTACGTCGACGACGTTCTATTTGGCGCCGATGAAGTTCCGTCGCTAAAGGAAAGTCGCGATCAGCTTACGAAATTGATGGCGCGAGGCGGTTTTCATTTACGCAAATGGGCTGCCAATTCTATAGAATTATTAACAGACATTCCTCCGGGAGAGCATGAACTCGCTATCGCTCGTACATTCGATAAGGATGATACGCTTAAAGTCCTCGGACTTGAGTGGATACCACGAGAAGATTCTTTTCGTTTTCAAATCGAGTCACCTTCGGTCAATATGAATACGAAACGTTTGATACTATCATTTATCGCGAAGTTCTTCGATCCACTGGGATGGGTTTCTCCGGTAATAATCACCGCGAAAATTATGATTCAAGAACTGTGGCTAAGAAAACTTGATTGGGATTTTCCTATCGAGACGGACTTGTTAGAGTCCTGGAAAAAATATTGCGCGGAATTCATAAATTTAAAAGAAATTCGCATTCCGCGATGGACTGGAATGCATCCGGAAAATCTGTCTGTCGAGTTGCACGGGTTCGCCGACGCGTCTAATCGCGCATACGCCGCTGTCGTTTATTTAAGAATTCTCCGATCGCTCAGCGAATTTTCAGTAGTCTTAATAACCGCAAAATCAAAGGTAGCGCCGATTAAAACGATTAGCGTGCCGCGTCTAGAATTGAATGCCATAGTCTTATTAACTCGATTGCTAGAATTCGTGCAAAGATCGTTAAATTTGCAGCATATTCCGATGTACGGATGGACAGATTCTTCTGTCGCACTCGCATGGTTACGAGGCCATCCAGCAAGATGGACTACTTATGTGGCGAATCGTGTATCGGAAGTACAAACCCGGCTGCCGTCGGTTAAATGGAATCACGTTCCATCTAAAGAAAATCCAGCGGATTGCGCGTCGCGAGGTTTGTCACCCGCTGAATTCCGCGATTTCGAACTTTGGTGGGCTGGCCCTGCCTGGTTGCGTTCACCTTCTACCGCGTGGCCGATACATGATAAATTAAAAGGTCAACTTGATGCCGATCGTCAGATAATCCAAACCGAAACGCGAAATACGATCGTTTGTCATGCTCAACAGATTCTGGAGTGGAAATTACCAAACGAAATCTCTACGTGGAAGAAGTTAATTCGAGTCACGGCACGCGTGCAACGTTTTATTAATAATCTAAAATGTCGCGCGAGCAATACGACCGCAAATACAACGTGCTTGTCCGCTGCCGAACTCAAAGAAGCTTCCTTGTTTTGGCTCCGTTACGAGCAACAACGTCATTTTCCATCCGAAATTCAAGCGTTAAGCGATAATTGTTTGCTGCCGAGATCCAGTTCTTTGTTATCGCTTCACCCCTTTCTCGGGAAAGATAAATTAATTCGCCTTGGCGGGCGGATTGACAATTCGTCACTCAGTTATAATGAACGGCATCCTATAATTTTACCGAAACATCGAATTTCGGATTTATTAATCGCTCAAGCTCATAAAGCCTCTCTTCATGGAGGCACTCAATTAATGTTAAGAATTTTACGCCAAAATTATTGATAATTTCAGCGCGTACCAGTGTAAAATCTTTTATACGTAGTTGTGTAAAGTGCGTACGCGAACGCGCGCGTACCTCGCAACAGCTGATGGGGAATCTCCCCCGGCCCCGCGTCACGCCTTCGGCTCCGTTCTCGCACACAGGCGTCGATTACGCCGGGCCGATGAATATTATTCCGTCAGTCGGCCGCGGCCAACGATCCAAAAAATATTATGTTGCCGTTTTTATTTGTCTCTCGACAAAGGCCGTCCATTTAGAATACGTAGATGATTACGCTACTAACGGTTTTCTCTCCGCCTTTCGGAGATTTGCAAGCCGTCGCGGTCTTCCATCCGACATGTACAGTGATAACGGCACTAATTTTCAAGGCGCGGACCGCGAATTATACACTACTTTTCAGCGACTTGTCGCCGACCCTCAAATACAAGACGCTATTGCTAATGATAACGTAAAATGGCATTTTATACCTCCCTCCGCTCCGCATTTCGGCGGACTTTGGGAAGCCGGTGTCAAAGGATTAAAGTTTCATTTGAAACGAACGATTGGTTCCCGAACATTATCGCAGATCGAATTCGCTACGCTGCTGTGTCAAATCGAGGCTTGCCTAAATTCCCGCCCGATTTCCGCGTTACATGACGATCCGAATGACTTTTCCGCGTTAACTCCGGGTCATTTTTTAGTCGGTCGTCCGTTAGTAAGCCCGCCTGAAGAATCTGTTTTAGATATCGATTCGAATCGGCTGTCTCGATGGCAGCAAGTGCGTGCGATTTTAGAGCAGATCTGGCGTTCTTGGTCTTCTGATTATTTGCATACATTGCAACAAAGGCGTAAATGGCGAGAAAATAAACCGGAGCTCCAAATTAACGAGCTAGTATTGGTGAAAAATTATTTGGTACCTCCTTCGAAATGGGAACTTGCCAGAATATTAGACGTACATCCGGGATCGGATGGTCATGTCCGAGTAATTACATTGCGTACTGCCAAAACCACTCTAAAGAGACCAATAACGCAGATCTGTCAGCTACCGATATCAAGTGACACTGGCTCTTAAATTAATTCGCGTTTTCTTTATGCGTTAATCATTAGGTTCGACTTTAATTATCGTCACACTCTATGTATGTACATATATCTATTATAAGAACGCCTATGTAAATAACTCTATGCTAAGATTTACCGATTATGTTAACACGTTTATTTCGATTGAATCACCAACGATCTTTATCTGTACTCTTCTATTATTGTATGTTTAAAAATTTGCTGTAGAGCTCTTCGGACCGTCTGATCGAGAATTATCATTAAGTTGCCGCGTATCGATTATGTTTGTAGGATTTAACCAGTTATTTCGTAACCTACCCGGTATACGAGGCGAGCGGGATGTTCGAGAAAGTAAGAGTTTTATAAATTATATTATTAATTTTGCTTCTCGAACGTTCTAAAGCGAGACATTATGATCGAAGCCTTGTTTTCATTCCGTTTTTGTGGTTTCTTCGTATCGTTCGATTCTGACAAACACCTCGTTGTCGATCGCCGATTGGCTCTCGGAATCGAACGATCGAAATTCCGTTTTTTTTTGTGATACACGTATCGACCGGGACTATTGAACGTGGATCGAAAAGTAGGGCTTTTCGTCGGGACTTCGTCGCAAGCATTCACCGGGAGCACATCGAAAGTCTAACGCTCCTATAATTATAGTTAGAACGATAATTCGCGTGTCCGATTAAATCTTGCTGTCGCGTACGATTACCTAAGACGGTCCGGGAGTTGGTGTCGAAAGGAATAAACACTTTTACACAAACTAACCCGCTCAAATCATTTACGTCCTGTCTTCCTGATCGGCGAAACAAATAAATTCTGTTAATGTGGACGTGTAAATCGAAGGCGCGGCTACAGTTATTATATTATATATTAGTTTTTATATTATGTGTATTAGGATATTAGAATTAAGATAAATTTATTAATAAATTTAATTTTATTTAAAGAAATATAGTTAGTAATTTTGGCTATGAATCTGCTGTGTATTAGATGTATAATAAGTACGGAACTTAGATTAGGATTAAGACTTACAATTAGAATTAGAATTAGATATAGAGAGGAGCTCGGGCCCTGACGTTTGAGTTTCCTTTTCTTTTATGGGTTTATTTAGGCGTTAAGTTGTACATTTTTATAACTTCTAATTTGTACGTTTTAATTAATAATATACGTATATGCTTATTTTGCACGATAAATATTTCAAATCATGTTTTTTTCTGCATAATTATATTGCATAATTATATTATATTTGTTTATTATTAAATTATAAATAAAATAATTAATTATTAAAAAAGCAGTTTTCCAAATTTTTCTAAAACATAAAACTTATATTCCTCGTTGCTTTCTACTTACACGTGGATATTGAAGAAAGACAGAAATTTTAATGTAAATAATTTTTAATGTTTTTGATTAAATGGGAAGCATTACCGTCGTATTAACGATGCGACTTTTAACTTCGAAAATTTATTACCGTCGTATTAACGACGCGACTTTACTTTGGGAACGTAATTACTGCTTTGGCCACTACTACGGTATGGCGCTGAAACCAGTGAGAAATACTGGTCTCGTCTTCATCCGGGCCTTTGGCTATCTGTCTATTAATCTGTGCCCGGATGACCAGCATTTCTCACTGGTTTCAGCGCCATAACGTAGTAGTGGCCAAAGCAGTAATTACGTTCCCAAGGTAAAGTCGCGTCGTTAATACGACGGTAATAAATTGACTATTTAATCAAAAACATTAAAAATTATTTACATTAAAATTTCTGTCTTTCTTCAATATCCACGTGTAAGTGGAAAGCATCGAGGAATATGAGTTTTATGTTTTAGAAAAGTTTGGAAAACTGCTTTTCTGATAATTAATTATTTTATTTATAATTTAATAATAAACAAATATAATATAATTATGCAATATAATTATGCAGAAAAAAACATGATTCGAAATATTTATCGTGCAAAATCTGTTCCATAATCAAATATTAATTTTTATTTTATATATTATTTTTTAAAGTTTATTTTACACAAAAAAGTAAAAATTAATATCTAATTATATATATATATATATATATATATATATATATATAATAAGGAACAGATTTTGCATATAAATCTTTGTGGACAAATATCTTACAAATCATGTTCTTTTTTCTTTTTTGTAGGAACCCTAATATGTTGAGCGTTTTCTAAAGATCCTAAATGTCAACGCAACTTAAATATGTATATACTTAATCGCTAAAATCTTTCATTATTTTAAAATTTCACAATTTATTAGCGAATGAATATTAGTAGTTGTGAACGTTCGGAAACATAATAGCTCGAATTCCTATAGACTTCGAAGTAAGATTTGTAGTAGATCTATACGAGATTATCTATTTTCAATGCATAATTATATTATATTTGTTTATTATTAAATTGTAAATATTAATAATAATTAATTATTAAAATAAATAATTATTAAAAAAGTAGTTTTTCCAAAACATTTCTAAAACATATTTTTTAGAACTGTCATATCCGTTGCATATTATGTATGTATATATATATATATATATATATATATATATATATATACAGGGTGTCCCATTTTAAAAGTTCCACCCTCATAACTTTTCAGGATCAACGTTTGAAGGAAAATGTTTGAAATAAAAGTTGTATGGTATCGAGGGGGAAATCTTGTAGAAGTGAACATTTTTTTTTAGGTGGAGGCGCTTAGGAGATTTGAAGGTCATCTTCATTTTTTAAAACGGAACCCCCCCTTTTTTATTGCATATTCTTATAGCTTATCTCGAGAGCTTTCCAAAACACTATAATAAAGTATTTTTTCATTAAGTATTTTTTTAATTATTTTATATTTTAATCTGACATATTGTGATATAAAAAATAAAATATCTCGTAAAATATTTAGTTTTCGATAATCTTACCGTAATACTTTTATGTACAGAATAATGAGACAAATCAATGAGCGGGTAAAGCACAGTAATCTGAACAGAAAAGTCCTGTAACATTTTTTTTATATAACGCGTAATAAAGGAATTATTATTGAGTAAAGTCTGGCCAATCAGCGCCGACTTTTAGCCGGGCGCACGTCAGTGAGCCCCGCGCTGTGAAGTGTGCGCCGCCGCGTACTATCAGGCGGGCGGCTCACCGACGTGCGTCCGGCTAAAAATCGGCGCTAATTGACCAGATTTTACTCAATAATAACTCCTTTATTAAGCGTTATATAAAAAAATGTTACAGAACTTTTCTGTTCAGTTTACTGTGCTCTAGCCGCTCACGAGCGTTGGCACAATCTTTACCGGACATCCTGTATATATATATATATATATATATATATAATATATATATATATATATATGTGTGTGGAATTTCTGTTATATGTGTAAATATATCACTTAAAAATAATAAAAATAATAATACTTTTATTGTTTAATAATATATTTATCTCTCTTTTACAAATTTTCATAGTTTCTAATCGGCCGCTTGTCGGCAACAAGTTTGTAGCGAACGAGATGAGCATTGAGAGTGAGCAAAACGAATATATGAATGCAGGTAAGACAATATAGGAATAAGACAATCACAGAAGCAAGCAAGAAGAAAAT
Source organism: Formica selysi (assembly GCA_009859135.1). NCBI lineage: Eukaryota > Metazoa > Arthropoda > Insecta > Hymenoptera > Formicidae > Formica > Formica selysi. The sequence goes on from WHNR01000245.1 coordinate 16,704, forward strand.
AGCAACATCCAAAGAAGACTCGAAGATCGAGCCTTTGCCGTCCTTTTTCTTACTTGCTCTTATTATTGTCTCGCTCGCTTCTGATAATAAGACAATAATAAGAGTGAGCGAGACAATCACAGGAGTGAGCGAAAGAGAGGAATAGCAGCATTCATAAAAGCTCGATCTTGATCCTCGAATCTTCTTTGCACGTTGCTATTCTCCTCTCGCTCACTCTTGTCATTGTCTCGCTCACTCTTATCATTATCTCAGGAGCGAGGAGACAATAAGAGGCAAACCTCTCACATTTCATTCGTCTCATGATGAATTAGCCTGGACTCGCACCAGCGGCAAAGTCTGTTGATAAAATCAAAGGAATTTAGCCTGGACTCGAACCAGGGGCAAAGTCTTTTGGTAAAGTCAACGGAGTTTAGCACAGACTCAAACCAGGGGCAAAATGAGTCGGTAAGGGGCAAAGTGTGTTGCACGGAAATGCCGGTCTCGCCTTCATCCGGGCCTTTGGCTATCTGTCTATTAATCTGTGATTATAGTATATGTCACGTATACCAGAGAGAAACATGAGAGCGGCCATCCCGGCGTTTTCCGTACGATAGCTTTTCGGTCCCGTACAGCAGCGCCTCTACGTCCATTTTACAGCCGCTTGGAACTACATAGCCACGTCCACTTTCGATGGCATGGTAAACCACCGTTTGGTGTGAGTCCGTGCTACGTCCATAATTGTAAATTCACTAATACGTCCCGCATATAAATGTATTATTAAAGTAAATCTCGATAAAACGATTCTAGAAAACAAAATAATTTTTTAAGATAATTCTTGTACGTATAAAATAACTTATTTTGTATAATATTTTTGTTATCTTCGTTAAATGTTACATACAATAAAATACATTTTTTCTTCTACGTAATGTACAACATATATCTGTATTAAAAATTATTTTCCCCCTTTTTATTACCTTTGCAATAAAAGTATTAAAAACGTAAGAAGCAATACAAGTATGTAAGACAAGTATGTAAGACAAGATTAAATTAATCTCATTTTTAACGATATAAAGTGGTTAAATGGGAAGCGTTCAGTTTCTCACGCCGTAGATCAGAGTTCGGATCCGCAGTTTGTCGCGATTTTTTTTTTTATTTATTTAAATCTATCGTATGCTCACACGTATTTGAAAAATGCGATTATATAAAGCAAAAAAAAATATTTAAAAATTATTTTATTTATATTTATAATGTAAAAATAATAGTACACAATATTAGAATGTTCTAACGTATATATTATTAATAAAACAAATATATATATATATATATATATATATATATATATATTGTAACCGTAATTTTTTCTGTTAATTATTTAAATAATTATTATTTATTCTGCGGGCGGTTCTTCGGTGCCCACGGCACACCTTCGGCGCGTACCTCGAATATCGATCCCGATATCCCGAAAAAGCCAATATATCACCAAATAACCGAGTTGGGCGCCAGGTACGGTAGGCCGCACCATTCACGATAAACGCAACACCGAAAGACAATTTCGAGATCGATAATTAACGCGACGGCAAAATTCCGCGGCTACTCAGTATACCCGAAATGGTAGAGGGGGAGGTTCGGGGGAGACGGGAGCGGAAATGAGCGTTTGATAAGTTAACAATAAAGATAACAATAATATATTAAAAAGAAACAAGAGTATAGAGCAGTTCACATAAATAGTAGCCTTTGATGACAGTAGTTATTTTACAGGCGAATTAGATATATTATTTCCGCGGAGATCGGCACGACCGTGCGCAACAGTATTAAATTACCGGGCGTCTTACGCACTTTAACTCGACTTTTCGGCCGCGAGGATTTCCGCCGTACGAGACTTAATTAGGCCGCGACAACTAAAGAAATCTCTCGAATGCGCCGGTAACTACTCTACGCACGCCCGTGAATCCGCTTCAATACAATATAATTTTCCGGACTCGAATCGGTCTTTTAACACAGCTCGTGGTGCTGGAATGTGCCTCAATAATACTAGCGACGACCTTTGCTTGAAATACGCCACGTATATTATTCGGATGACTCACGAAAACTAACGATGGGGTCACACACACCCGATAGATACTCTGCTCGATATCGGAGAATTACGCCTTCTCCTTATTCGAATTACGCATAACGTGTACAAGATAAGTGCTAACAATACTCAAAAAGAATACGAAACTGTCGGTGACGACTGTGGTGTACGAGTCGTATGACGCAATACTTTGCGCGATCCGGAATATCGATCGCGCGAGCGTGAAAATCCCGATACTTTACAACATGTAATAATTACAGACGCGAAACTAACATTAATGACTGTCGGCGGCGGCGAAATGAATAGGGAGAGCTTACTTTATATAATTCGGATGAGCGACGTGTGCCCGTCGGCCGTGCGACTTAATCTACCAAAAATATTCACAAAGTTAATTCACCAAAACGCGTGGCTCGACAACTATTAAGGGCGCGACTCATCCGAATTAATTACCTACAGATAAACGGCAACAAAATAGGTCGGCGACGCTCGTCCCACCGGCAGGAAGTTCTCGGTGCTTCCTCAATCGTCTAATATTTCGCTCGCTCCTTGGAAAACCTGCGTCCTCTCGGATAGCTCGCCGAACAGTGCCGAACGAGAGTCCTGCAGGAGACACGCCGGCGCGATAAATCGCTATCGTGCCACCTGTGGCGCTTTCGCGTTACGCAGGGCCATCCTGCGGTCCTCGCGATCCTTGTTGTCATCACGGCCGTGTTGGTGGGTTCATCGCCCCGGAGTTCCCAAGATTTTCTGCTTTTTGGGCTTAAAGGTGCGGGCTTACGGCTGCGCCCGATCGGCTCTCTTTCCTATCTGGTTGGATAGGTTCCGAATTGAGAGTCCGTTCGCCGCTCCGTCCTTGGGACTCCCTCGCTTCGTGCGGGTGGAGTGGCCGCCCCTTTGGCCGGATTATTCCGGCCCTCCGCGCTCCTTTCCTGCCATATTAAACATAAATTTACCGGCAGCGATGTTTGTCAGCCATATAAAATGTTTTTAATATTAGACAAATACGACCTGACGTCTCCTGTTTCCCGGGTGTCCTGGACTCCCGCTCTCGGCCGTCACTCTTCTCTCTTCCTCTTCTTCCGCCGGATGGGATCCCGCCGCTCGATCTCGTGCCGACAATCAACTCGCGGGCTCATCTCGAGCTTACATTTCCGATAACTACTACTACCAAAAGTCGGATCTCGTCGATCCGACGATTGGGCCGCTCTCTCCCTAAATAGAGAGGACGCAGGCCCCCGAAAAACCGCCCCCGATCGGGTCGTTCGACCCTTGTGACGGACGTCCCAAAAACGTCACGTCACGACTCCCCCTTCCCAGGAGAGGACCGAGGAGGTCTTGGCTGGCGACGAGCGTCGACAGCCACCAATTCCCCGCTAGTTACCCAGAGCTCTCTAAAGAAAAACAAGCTAATTTCTCTTCCAACCACTCACCGCCTTGTTCACCGACCAAGTAGCTTAGACGACCAAACGAAAAATGAACGCACGCCCATCCCAGAAGAAACCTCGGTGAAGAGGGAGCGAGGGGGAAAGGAATGGAGGGGTTCAAGACACAACACGATTTTCACTCCTCAATCCCTTATATTGTCCTCCCGCTCACATCGTCGAACGTCCGCAGGTGGAGGGATTAGAGTGGCGCGCGACAGCTACTCCCGGCCGGCTCTTCCTAAGTGTCCCTTGTCGGGGCGGTAGGGGCCCAGGTTCAGCCACTCCGGCCCGCACTGGGGGCACGTACGCATGGTGACCCCATTCCGGCCGCATCCGTAACAATACATGCGGCCCCTAGGCTCCGGGCACTCCGTGTATCTATGGCTGGATGACTGGCAGTTCCAGCAACGATCTGCTTCTCGGCTACGCCTTCATCGGGATGATCGGCTGCCGGAGGCTCGTCTGGTCACGGACCTCATGGGCCTGGTCCTCCGACGCGGCGATCTCTCCTCGGGCGGGGAGGGTGTCCGCGGGGAGGTCCCCACCGTTCGTGTGGCCGGCCGCACACACGCGGGCTGTGTCAACCTTGGGTCGCCCGGCCGTGCGGGTCCCAACCAGAGATGCCAATTCTGAGACTCTGCCACCAGCCACAGCGTGTGGAGGGGATAGCGCACACGAGGAAAGAGCCGTGTACGTGTGCTCTCGGCGTTCGGCTAGCTTCGGGCAGTAGAAGAGCGCAGACATATGATCCGCTGTCTCCTTCTCTCCCGAGATATCGCTATAGCTGACGTCTCGAAAATCATACATCGTAGTAGCGTTAACATTAGCGATTTGGCGTGTCTAGCAGATCTCGCGTAAAAACATACAAATTATTAATTAAATAAATATTCTAATCGTAATTTATTCTATACATAAAAGATGTAAAATAATTAAAAAAATAAAGAATAAGAAAAATGTAAAAATGATGAATATCCACTCTTGGCCAACGTGTACGTTTTTTTCTCAAAAAATCATCACTAATAATATTCTAATAAATAATATTTTAATAATATCGTAATAATATATATATATATATATATATATATATATATATATATATATATATATATGAATAATATTTTATTAATTTAAAATAAACGCAACGTATATGTTGTTGCTCAACGGAAACCGCGAGAAGGTGGTGGTCTCTTCCGTCAGGAGGAAATGTAAAAAAATGTGTTTTCTTTAATATTATATCAAATATAATAAATTATATATAATAATATAATATTATATATAATAATTTTAATATAATATTAAAGAAAACAATTTTTTTTACATTTCCAAAGAATGTAGATAGAACAGAAGATAGATAGAAAGAATAGAGAATAAAAGGATAGATCTGAAAAAAGAAGAATATAAAGGACAGAACATAGAAAAAGAATGTTAAACCGGGAAAAAGCGTACATGTTTTACTTAACATAATATTAAAAATAGTACATATTTCCGGTAAAAATATTTCCGAAAATATACTATTACGGCAAATATAACATTACAGAATTATACCTAAAAATGTGTAATCACATAATAAAAATAATATATATCTTTTATACATAGTTTAATACAACGGGCACTCAAAACAAAATAGGAAATGCTTTTCCATTTTCCCAAGGGGAATGTACTATATATTATATTTTAGGAGTGTTATTTAAAACTATAATTTTAAAAATACAACTGTATACTTTTAAACCTATAATTGTATAAATACATATTTATAAATTTACCTACTTTTTTACGTTTTTATCACAATATTAGCAATTTTAAAGTTAACTGTCTATAATTTGTTATTTTATTGTTTTTATTATTTTATATTATTTTTTCATATTTTACTTTTAATATTATTTTGTATTATTTTTTATTTTATTTTATTTATTTTTTATTTATTTTTTTTTTTAGAAAAAAGTATCGCCGGATCTAATATCATTTACTATGCACCAAGGAGAAATTAATCGAATTTTGCAAGTCGTATATATAAGAATATATGTATACATAAATATATATATATATATATATATATATATATATATATATATATATATATAATATATTTATACACATATGTATGTATGAATATGCCTGTGGATATTTTGACTTCATTTTCATCACTTCTTTCGATGTACAATTGAAAAAAAAAAATAGCTGCAGAAATATTAATTTGTAAAATATAAGATTCGTGTTTTTTATCAATAAAAGTAAATTAATAAATATTACAATATATTTTACAAATATGAACCTTATAATGATTATTATAAACACTATATCGATATTATGCATTTAGATACCTTCGTCACTCTCGAAATGATTGCCTTTACTTCTTATCTATCGGTACGACCCTGCGTAAGCGATTCGCATTTGTTTTCTAAAATGCGCTTTTGTGTCACGCACTTGATACTTGATATCGACACGCGCACGAAAGAGCTCTTCTTCAGCCTCGCGAAGCTTCTCATGGTATCAATTTCTCAATCTTTCTATAATTTCTGCTTCTGTTCTTTTAATTCTTTGCTTCTTTGCTTTATTTTTCTTCTTTTCCTATTGTATTTCATTTACTTCTATCTTTTATTTTTTTTCGTCTTTCTTTTTTTTGTAATTCTTTTGCCATTTTTCTTTTATTTTAAGTATTTCCTCTTTTCTGCAATATATTTTTATTCAGTATGGAAACATGCGATGAATTCAAGAAAAAGTCCAAGCGAAAATTTTCAGAAGCTTGGCTTAGCGACGATCGCTATAAAGCCTGGATACGCCAAGTGTCATCAGATGACACTCTTTTTTATTGCAATATATACAACAAAAATTTCTCGTGTTCATCGCATGTTTCCAGGCATGCGGATTCTGCGTGTCACAAAAACAATATAAAAGAAAATCTTGCATGTACCGATAATACCAACGTAGAAAAAAAGCAAATTAAGAGAACATTTAGACCACAATGGATGGACATACAAGATTTTAAATTATGGTTACGCGAAGATCAAAATAACACTAGTTCGTTCTATTGTTTAATTTGTGATAGATCGATTATTGGCGGTCTATCACAAATATATCGACACGCAGAATCCGAAATGCACAAAAAATTTGAAAAAAGTGATATAGAAGCGAACAAATTGAACAAAGATTTGAATGCACAAACTGATGAATCGCTTTTGACGTTTGATGAGCGAAAAAAATCAGCTGAAATACGATATGCCGCATTGATTACTGAAAAAAATATTCCTCATCAAACAGCAAAAGAGATTCTCAGTTTTTTTCAAAACATAGGAAAAGATCCTAATGTTTTGAAAAGCATGAATATGGGTCGAACGAAATGCAAGAATATAATTTCTAATGTTTTGTGTCCGGTTGAAACAGAACGTGTTGTTAATAATATTCAAAATACAAGATTTTCTGTTTTCATAGATGAAACATCAGATATAACTAATGAAAAATGGATGACGTTTCTCGTTCGATACATTGATCCCGAAACATTAGATGTTCGGTCGCAATTGGTAAAATTAATTGATATTGATGCAAAAGATTGTAGCGCAGAAAAATTATTCAATGCATTTGAATTTGAAATGACTAAACTTCAGATCCCATTTCTAAATATTATTGCTTTATCATGTGACAATGCATCGGTCATGACAGGAAAACATTTATCATTTAAAAAGAAACTTGAATCAAAATGTAAAAGTTTATTAACATTTTCATGTCCTTGTCATTCCGCCGCGTTAGCTGCACACGCTGCATGCGCTAAAATACCAGATTTTTGTGAAGAATTCTTAAGAAAAATTGCAAGTTATATTAACAGCAGTCCAAAGCGTTTAGCTATTTTTAATGAATTTTGTGAATGTTTTCAAGATACAAACCGCAAAATTTTGAAGTTATGCGATACTCGGTGGCTTTCACATTATATATGTATTGATAGACTTCTTGAATCATGGGATTCAATAAAATATTTTCTGAATGAAATGGTCATGAGCGAAAAAACTAAATCGGGGGAATATTTATTATCTTTAATAAAAAATGTAGATGTAAAAGCGTATTTTCTATTTTTAAAACATGTTTTAAATTTTTTAAATTCATTTAATGCTTTCTTTCAAGCTCATGAAACAAGGATTCATTTATTGCAATCTAAATCCGTTAATTTCCTTATACAAATCTCTGAAAACTTTTTGAAGCCAGAATTGTTAAAACATTTACTTACAAATATTTCATTTTATGAAAAAGAGAATCACAAACCTCTTGATAATATAACTTTGGGATTAGAATGCGAGGAATATCTTTGTAAATTAATGAAGGAAGGACATGCAAATGTTATAACAATTATTCGACAAAATTGCTTGCAGTTTTATATCACTGCTGCTGAGGAAATTAGAAAGAGATTACCTGTTAATAATGTATTTTTGTATAAATTACAAGTTTTTCAACCACATCTAGCTTTATTTGACAGTAATAGAGAAACATCTTTTAACGATATTTCTTTTATCGCGAAAACTCTCAACGGCTTTGATGAAGACGGTTTAAAGAAAGAATGGTTTTTGTTATATTCTGATTTAACTATTGAAGAAAAACAAAATTTAGCGAAAATAAATTTTGATAATATGTGGAAGGAAATTTTGAAACGTCAATCCATTACTAATCCTAAATATCCGAATTTAAGATCACTTTTAAATGCAGTTAGATCACTTCCGCATTCTAACGCAGATCCCGAGAGAACATTTTCTGTTTTATCCGACTTAAAAACAAAGAAAAGAAATAGATTATCATCGACCTGTATTAATGCAACTTGCGTATTCAAATCAGCGTTGAAGACGAGGGGGGAAACAGCTTTAAATATGATTATAACTGAAGAACATCTGCAGCGTATGTCGACAGACAAATTATATGTAACTCCTACAAAAAAATAAAAAGTAGTTTGAGATTGTATGCTGCAGATGTAACAAATATTGCAGGTCCCTCTTCGTCTAATGATACGCAATAATAATGTCCAAAAAATAATGACTGACACATTATTTTTTGGGCATTATTATACATATATTATATGAATAATAATGTTTAAAAAACTGATATACTTCTCTCTTTCTGTCACTCTCTCTTTCTTTCTTTCCCCTCTCTCTTTCTCTCTTTTTTCTTTCTCTCTCTCTCTTTCTTTCTTTCCCCTCTCTCTTTCTCACTTTCTCTCTCTTTCTCTCTCTCTCTTCTGACATTATTATTCATATAATATATATTATTTAGTGTACATAGTATATGGGTATTCAAAGTTTACACACACACAGAGAGGGTTTGGAGTCGTTAAATACTGTGGGAGTGACGAACCACGGGGTCCTGATCTCTGCTGTGATATACATACAAATACACACACATACACATAGGCAGAGAGGGTTTGAAGTGTTAAATGTTCTCTCAGAATCCGCGTTAGAATGTGGAAGTAATCTTAAATTCGGATATTTAGGATTATTAATGGATTGAAAATTATTGGATTGGTTTCAAAATTTCCTTCCACATATTATCAAAATTTGTTTTCGCTAAATTTTATTTTTCTTCAACAGTTAAATCAGAATATAACAAAAACCATTCTTTCTTTAAACCGTCTTCATAAAAGCCGTTGAGAGTTTTCGCGATAAAAGAAACATCGTTAAAAGATGTTTTTCTTTACTGTCAAATAAAGCCAGAAAAACGGTTGAAAATCAAGACATAGTTGAAAAATTTGAAATTTATGCAGAAATACGTTATTAACAGATAATCTCTTTCTAATTTCCTCAGCAGCAGTGATATAAAACTGCAAACAATTTTGTCGAATAATTGTTATAACATTTGCATGTCTTTCCTTCATTAATTTATAAAGATATTTTCGCACTCTGACCCAAAGTTATATTATCAAGAGATTTGTGATTCTCTTTTTCATAAAATGAAATATTTGTAAGTAAATGTTTTGTTACGTCCTGGTGACTCCACGATTCCTTCCTTCCACAAAGTTGCGGCAATGACAATCGATCGGTGATAGAAATGAGTCGTTCGGTAGATAGAGCATCCTGCGTCACACATTCCTTAAACATTTAGTCACTTATCAATATCTATATCTACGAGTAACCGTGAGAAAGACGCGACGAAGCCGCGCCGGTCGCCTAAAAACAAATAAAAACCAGTAGATACCCTCGCAGTGGAATTCTCCAACGGAATAAAAAAGCTGATAACGAAAAGATAATAAAATTCTCACAAAATACCCGATGAATACAACTAAATCAATAATGACGAAACTTCTGTGACGTCACATTTGGACTTTGTCTGAATCAAATCACGGGCGTAAGGGAAACTTAGAGCTCAAGGGACTCTGAACTGATCACCAATCGACGATCGTCATGAGTGAAAATTTGAAAAGTAGGAGAAACACCCCGCCTAATGAGGACACTGGCACAACTTTTAATTCGTTAAAGTTTTGGAAGATTCCCACTCTTAGAAATTAGAATACACCCCGAAAAGAGAGATATAAAAAGAGGACTCGAAGGGACATACGATCACTTACTCACGCACTTACTTACTTACTTACTCTCTCACTTACGCACTTATTCTCCGGTCTTCAGCTTCACGCAGTCTTACTCTGTGCTTTCGCACCGTAATTCGCGAGTTAGGCACTTGTGCCACCAGTGTCCTCACTTGGCATCATCTCCAGAGCAATCACGAATCGAACATCGGGCTGCCGACATGAGACACAGGGCGAAACACCGTACAAATTCGCCACCCCTCCACCTCTGAATTACTATTGAAAAAAGTAAGTTTAATTGAATAATTTTTTCTTTTCCTCCTTTTTGTCTTGTTTCTTATTTAAATCAAAACTTTCCGAAGAATGTTTCATTCTTTTAAATCATCAACCCGTTTCGGTAATAAGTCTTAGAAAATTTTAAATCCTGATCTTAATCTAACACATATGCGAGCGACCAATTTTATATTTCTGACCGTTCTTAACATATACACTTATTTACTTATACATATTGATTTTGATTTTATGTTTTTATCCTTGTTTGAGATCGCCTCAACCTAATTAAAATTACAGTTGGTTTCATAAAACATTGCGGCATGGGCTGAGCAGGCAATTTTACATCACATATTCAAAGTCGAAAAATATAAACTTGTTATTACTTTTCGAAATTATTGTTTTCGTTCGAGGTTTTTTCGTTCCTACAGAGCCCATGTCACAAACAAGTTTAACAACAAACGCGAAAATAGCTTTGTCGGTTAGCCGCGCGATAAACGGCTGCCGGCACACGCGAGGCCGTGACGTAGCCTGTGACGTATGGACCACCGGCCTATCATTCGCGCTGAATCTCTTCTCGCGACGATATTTCAAAGGGCGGCCAATAAAGTTTGGCGCCGCGTCGAATTTTCGCTCCAAACTCGGAGGTTCAAACTCATTGGCAGCGAAAGATTATCAAAACCGCTATAAAAGGGCCGCTCGTGAGGAGCGCGACACACTCGCAATTACGCGTAGAGTACCGCTAGTTACACCGCTTGTTAAACCGCGCTTTTCGCAGAACTCGCAATTTTACGACAACCGCTTTTCTCTATCGTGCTACGAAATAACTGACCGCTAACTCCATACTGAACCGCAATTGATTAACGAAACGGAATTTTTGTCACAAGTTTTGTAATTGTTATTTATTTAAACAATTAAACGTGTAACATTGTACTCGCTGTACTGTCGCTCACTGTTGACCACAAGATCCTTCCTCGCGCTCAAGTCAAAAAGTCGCAACGCGAACATTTTTTGGTCCTTCGAGCCGGATCTCATCGCCGGCAGCCGCTCGTTCGTGAGCGATTTCCAGATTTCTGAGACCACCTGCAAAAACAAAGGGAGCTCTATCAGTCATCATGAGCACGGAGTTGACCGCTCTGCTTAACGGCCAACGCGACATTCACGGTCGCATGTCCAGGTCAATGGACAATTTGAGGAAGTTAGGCGCCGGAGGCATCAACCTAGCTTCAATCGAGACTCGGATAAGAATCCTGGATTCCTTGTGGACGAAGTTCGAAGTGCAGCATGAGCTTGTTCGCACCTGCTATAAGGAAAATTACACCGAGAGTGAATACGCCACTGAGTTTTTTGACACGGTTGAAAATACGTGCAACAGCGCAGCAAGCTTTCCGAATATGCTGAACGTTATAAGACCGTTCCGTCGGCTTCGGCGACGACAACCGCGCAACAGAGCAGCGACCAATCGTTGAAGACCGCGTTGCCTCGGATCAAATTGCCGCAATTTTCGGGCGCGTTTGAGGATTGGCCGTCGTTCCGCGATCTTTTCCTGTCAGTGATCGGAAAAAACTCCACAATATCCAACATCGAGCGTTTCCATTACCTCCGGTCGTGCCTCCAAGGGCCAGCTGAAAATTTAATTCGGCCGCTATCAGTCACCGGCGAAAATTATGACCGCGCGTGGGCGCTCTTGAAGAAACACTTCGAAAATAAAAAGGAATTAATCCGCTCCAATTTCGCCGCGTTCACCGCCGTGGCAAAAATGAAGGGAGAGACTGCTGAAGAACTCAGTCGAATCTATCACGCCGTAACGACGGCTATGAACGCGCAGGAAAGCATCGGGAGACCCATTAACACCAACGGGATGGACCTTTTCAACCACATAGTAGTAGAATTGTTCGATTCGCGCACTCGACTCGAGTGGGAGTCCTCGACCTGCGATTCTTCCGATCCACCAAGTCACGACGCACTACTCGACTTCATCACCAAACGCATGCTAACACTAAAGGCCGCGAAGCCAAAGAACGCCGTAAGGGTCTCCGGAGACTCATCACACTCCGCAAAGACACATTTTTCGAAACAAGGGTCCGACTCGTCGCGTTGTTCGTTGTGTAGCGAGAGGCACTCCCTCATGCAATGCAGTCAATTCAAGGCCAAATCAGCGAGCGAAAGGAAAGCGATCGTTGAAGCCAGAAGGATGTGTTTCAACTGTCTCGGCAACCACCCGGTTGCAAAATGTCAATCGTCAAGAAACTGCTGGACCTGCAAGGCTCGACATCACTCGATGCTCCACGATGCTTATGCATCACCGCAAGGCACCGGAATCAGCACACTCTCGGCCGTAAGCAAAGCGGACGACCGCAAGGCCATCCTCCTCGCGACCGCACGAGTACTTGTTCAAGACCGACGAGGGAATTCGCATTCAGTGCGAGTTTTGATCGATCAGGGGTCCGAAGTGTCAATCATTTCGGAGGCCCTGGTGCAGCGCCTGCGCCTGCCTCGAGCACACACCACCGTGTCGATTATAGGCATTGGTAATTCGCACTCCGGATCCACTCGGGGTAAGGTGACAGTCAGCATCTCCTCCAACGTGACCGGAAACTCGTTTTCGGCCGTCGCCTTCATCCTTCCTCGCCTCTCAGCTTATCAAGGATCGTCGACGAAGAAATTCACGGCACCATGGTCCCACATCTTGGGGCTACAACTAGCCGATCCACATTACTTTGAAAATGATCCTGTCGAGCTGCTTCTCGGAGCCGAAGTGAGCTCGACTATCTTTGAGGAAGGTCTTCGCAGAGGCAGACCTCAGGAGCCTATCGCACAAAAAACGACTCTTGGATGGATTCTCTCCGGTGGTTGCGACGCAACCTCTCCGCAGCATCACCACGGTTCCTTCACATGCTCAGCGGATCACGACTTGATCAAGCTCGTGCACCGTTTTTGGGAGCAAGAGCAGGAGCCTGTCGCTCCTGTTAGACTCACTCCGGAGGAAGAGAAGTGCGAGGATCTCTTCGTAAGCTCACATACACGCACACAAGCAGGACGGTATGTCGTCAGATTGCCGTTCTCCTCCACGCCAACGGCGCTAACCTTCACTCGCAAAGCAGCTGAACGACTATTGACGGCGATGGAGAGGAAGTCCCGCCAGGATGCGGGATTTGGAGACCTCTATAGAGCCTTCATGCGGGAATATGAGGACCTAAAACACATGGAGCTGGTGAACGCCTCCCCAGAACAGGAAAACAAAGCCTTGTGCTACCTCCCGCATCACGGAGTTCTGCGAGAATCGAGCTTCGTGTGGCCTTTAACGATTCACAGAAAGCTGGATCAGAAAAATCTTTGAACCAGCAGCTACTAACTGGGGCTAACCTCTTGCCCGCACTCGCTGACGTATTGCTCCGTTGGCGCCGACATCGCTTCGCACTGATAGCCGACGTGGAGAAAATGTACCGCCAAATCCTTGTACACCCAGCTGATAGAGACTACCAGCGGATTCTCTGGCGTCCGGACAGCACTAATGTCATCCGAGAGTATCGTCTCAACACGGTCACGTACGGCCTCGCCTGCGCGCCGTTTCTAGCCATCCAAACGCTCCGCCAGCTCGCCGACGATGAGGATGCACGATTTCCTCGCGGAGCAAGAACATTGCGACAGGATTGCTATGTCGACGATATCGTTACCGGAGCAGACACGGTGCTTGACAGAATCGCGCTGCAGGAGGAGCTCCGCAAACTCTGCATGGCGGGCGGGTTCCCGCTCCGAAAGTGGGCCTCAAACTGTCAAGAAGCCCTTCACGGGATTCCTCAGGAGCACCAGCTCCAAAAATCATCGCACTCCTGGGAAGACGAAAGTCACGGTACGTTGGGTCTGCGCTGGTATCCACGCAGCGATTGCTTCTCGTTCGCTATCCACCCGCACACCATCACGCAATTCACAAAGAGGCGCGTCCTGTCGGAAACCGCGCGCCTCTTCGATCCCCTCGGATGGCTCGCCCCCGTCGTAATACGAGCAAAGATTTTCATCCAGTCAGCGTGGTTGCAAGGGCTGGAATGGGACACACCGCTACCTTCGGCGGACTCTCTACACTGGAAACTCTTCTTCGAGGAACTTCCAAGCTTGGAACGCGTACGCGTGGATCGGTGGCTGAAAACCGATGGGAGAGACGCGAGCATCGAAATCCACGGCTTCGCAGACGCATCAGAGCGAGGATACGCCGCAGCTGTGTATCTTCGCGTCCAGGATAACGGCTCCGCGTCACTGCATCCGTTAGCTGCAAAAAGCAAGGTGGCACCGGTTAAACAAGTGTCATTACCACGCCTTGAACTTTGCGCAGCAGCATTACTCACCGGGCTAACGCTTCATATCCGCAACACATTAAATCTTTCCACAGCTCCAGTGTTCCTATGGTCGGACTCCAGGGTCACCCTATGTTGGATCCGAGGACATACCTCTCGCTGGAAGACATATGTTGCTAATCGGGTAGCTCATATCCAGCTTTCACTGCCGGAGGCCCAATGGCGGCACGTCCCGGGGCGAGACAATCCAGCCGATTGCGCTTCCAGAGGAATCGCACCTAGAGAACTGATCAACCATCCACTGTGGTGGACCGGACCGGCCTGGCTCCGGGAGGACGTGACGGCGTGGCCAATCAATGATTTTGATGACCAAGGTGACGAGCTACCCGAGAGGAGATCTGTCAACATCAGCATCGCCAAAGAGGTCATCACGGAGCCTGAGTTTCTCCTCAGGTGTTCATCTCTGCACCAACTTCTGCGAGTTACGGCATGGTGCTGTCGCTGGCGACTCACCAGTGCCCGCAGGAATCGAACCTCAGGAAGTAAAACTCTACAACCGGACGAGCTTGATGCTGCGCTCATTCGGTGGCTTCGCACCGTGCAAGAAATACATTATCCCGCCGAAGTCGCGGCTGTTGCAGCCGGCCGCATAGTGTCCAGCCGCAGTCCGCTCGCCAAACTGAGTCCGTTCCGAGATGACAAAGGAGTGCTGAGAGTGGGAGGACGTCTTAAACACGCCATGCTCTCACTCGACGAGAGACATCCGATGATAGCTCCACCCGCTTCCTGGCTTACCAGACTCCTCGTAGATTCGCATCACCGGCGAACAATGCACGGAGGGGTGCAGCTGACACTCGGATTACTCCGCCTGCGCTTCTGGATACCACGAGGCCGAACTGTTGTGAAGCAGCTTTTGCACCGGTGTGTTACCTGCACTCGGTGGCGAGCTGTCGCTCCACAACCACCGATGGGCAACCTCCCGCCGGGACGCGTCACTCCAGCACGACCATTCCTCAGAACCGGAGTGGATTACGCAGGACCGATCCTCATGCGAACTAGCAAGGGACGAGGACATCGATCTTATAAGGGCTTTATCGCTGTTTTTATTTGTCTCAGTTCCAAGGCCGTGCACCTAGAAGCAGTATCGGATTACTCCACTGAGACATTTCTAGCAGCGTTTCACCGCTTCACTGCGCGTCGGGGCCTCTGCACAGACATCTACTCCGACTGCGGCACCAACTTCATCGGAGCAGACCGGGAACTTCGGAAGCTCTTCCGCGCATCGTCTACCGACGGCCGTCGCATCGCTCACTCAGCAGGCAGCCACGGAATTAAGTGGCATTTCAATCCACCTGCCGCACCACACTTCGGAGGACTCTGGGAAGCAGCGGTAAAATCCACAAAGCATCACCTGCGACGAGTTATCGGCGAAACCACCTTAACCTACGAGGAAATGAGCACGTTCCTTACCCAAGTTGAAGCTTGTCTCAACTCACGGCCACTAAATGCCTTGTCAGACGATCCGGATGACCTCACCGCCCTCACTCCAGGCCACCTGCTTATCGGAGCGCCACTCCTAGCCGTTCCTGAGCCAGCGTTAACAACTAAAAGGGAGAATACGCTTACCCGATGGCAGCTTCTGCAGAGGATGCGCGAGCATTTTTGGCAGCGGTGGTCACAGGAATATCTCCACGGACTTGCGTCTCGACCAAAATGGCTGAAGCCGGAAGCCTTGCCGAGGGTCGGAGCCTTGTGCCTGCTCCGATCCGAAAGCACTCCGCCGACCCGATGGCCTCTTGCCAGAATCACGAAGCTTCACCCAGGAGACGACGGCGTGGTTCGTGTAGTCACCG
Source organism: Formica selysi (assembly GCA_009859135.1). Classification (NCBI taxonomy): domain Eukaryota; kingdom Metazoa; phylum Arthropoda; class Insecta; order Hymenoptera; family Formicidae; genus Formica; species Formica selysi. Next base: position 33,086 of record WHNR01000245.1, read on the forward strand.
TCCGGACTTCCACTTCCGAGCTTACCCGACCTGTCGTCAAGCTCGTGCTATTGCCGGGAGTCACCGATGCATCAACGTCAATCGAGGATGCATAAAAGAAACCTCCACCGAATTCGGCGACTCAACGAAGAAACTAGTTATAATTCGCTCCCCCACACCTTTCACTCGGCGAAACCACACTCACTCACACACGGCACTCACGCACATTATCCACTCTGCAACTTTACCCAGTTGCATCCTTCCGGTGCAACCGTCACAACACACTAAAGCGCACATAACATAACTTCTATTAATGTATCAAGTGAACGAGTAACGAACAACGTTCTCGTGCGCAACCTTATGCGACGCGCGATACACAACACTATGAATGAACGCTACCTCCCGCATTCCCGCTCGCCGCCCTCATCACTCGGTCTCGCATTCCAGGATCGAGTGCGTGAATCAATTGTGATTATCAACCCGGTCGCGGCATCTATTCTATGACACGCGAATTTATTTCGGCATAAAATGCCGAGGCGGGCGGGAATGTTTGAGATCGCCTCAACCTAATTAAAATTACAGTTGGTTTCATAAAACATTGCGGCATGGGCTGAGCAGGCAATTTTACATCACATATTCAAAGTCGAAAAATATAAACTTGTTATTACTTTTCGAAATTATTGTTTTCGTTCGAGGTTTTTTCGTTCCTACAGAGCCCATGTCACAAACAAGTTTAACAACAAACGCGAAAATAGCTTTGTCGGTTAGCCGCGCGATAAACGGCTGCCGGCACACGCGAGGCCGTGACGTAGCCTGTGACGTACGGACCACCGGCCTATCATTCGCGCTGAATCTCTTCTCGCGACGATATTTCAAAGGGCGGCCAATAAAGTTTGGCGCCGCGTCGAATTTTCGCTCCAAACTCGGAGGTTCAAACTCATTGGCAGCGAAAGATTATCAAAACCGCTATAAAAGGGCCGCTCGTGAGGAGCGCGACACACTCGCAATTACGCGTAGAGTACCGCTAGTTACACCGCTTGTTAAACCGCGCTTTTCGCAGAACTCGCAATTTTACGACAACCGCTTTTCTCTATCGTGCTACGAAATAACTGACCGCTAACTCCATACTGAACCGCAATTGATTAACGAAACGGAATTTTTGTCACAAGTTTTGTAATTGTTATTTATTTAAACAATTAAACGTGTAACATTGTACTCGCTGTACTGTCGCTCACTGTTGACCACAAGATCCTTCCTCGCGCTCAAGTCAAAAAGTCGCAACGCGAACAATCCTTTAATCAAATATATTTGTATATTGTATTACCCAGTCAGATTCTAAATTTAACAGTAAAATCATTCCATTGCATTTCTGACTGATGTCCTCCGTATTGATGTAACACCCGCGAATTAAAAAACACACATACACATGTACACTCACCAAGAAATTATATTTTATTTTCATTTTTCTTATATAATCATGTATATCCATTTACTTTAAAATAAATAAATTTATATTTTGTTAATTTAAAAATCAAAATAACTCTTTATTAAACCCCCCCCCCCCACTCATTCCTCCAGTCGAAAGATCGCACTTGGTCCCATCCCGCGTAAAAGAGATTAAATTCTCTTACCAAAAAGGGACCACCGAACGAACGTCTGAATAACCAGCGTAACAGCGACGCAGTCGTTTACCTGCTTTTCAGACCTATCAGTTCGTTCGACCCGATTCCAAACGCCACGAGACGTTTAATTTCGGGAAAATTGAAGATAGTTGTTGCGCCCTTCCGTCGACTCATCCTTCCTCGAGTCTGGACGTAACATACTGCTCTTTAAATTTTGGGGGCTCGTCCGGGATTGTAATGTGCGATCTTTTAAACTGGAATGAGTAAAGGGACAAGAGGTACAGCTGATAAAGACGAAGTAGAACGAAATTTTCAGCTTGCTCAAGACACATACAATCGAACAAAATCTAACAAATCAGAAACACATCACACTTCCACTCCTAATAAAACTACTAAAAACATTAATTTTTCATTAGACGAAACCGTAATTGAAAAAGATTTTGAGAAAAAGTTTAGCGAAATAGCGGCCGAGTCTCATTTTGCCGATTCCTGCGATAAGACTATTATACCTGAATTTAACAAATACGAAAAAAAGAAAGACCCGAGCGGTACCGGCGGCAACATGACTCAAAATAATCCTTTCGCTACTTTGAAATACGCGGTCGAAGCCGTCCCTTATTTTGACGGTCAAAATATTCCATTAAATTATTTTATCGAGGGATGTGAAGAAGCAAAATCTATGTTGCCTAGTGAGGCTGAATTACAGTTTACTAAAATAATAAGAACCAGGATAATAGGGGAGGCTCGCCGAACTATACAAGGTCAAGATTTTGATAGCGTTTCTCAATTAACTAAATATTTAAAACAAATTTATGGACCAGCAAAAAACGTTTATCAATTACAAGGGAAATTGGGTTGTATATATCAAAAGGGTGATGAAGATGTAATTACTTATGCAAATAGAGTAAATATTCTTGGAAAACAAATTTTAGAAGCATATAGAAGTTCGGGAAACGTGTCGTCTGACCAAAATATTAAAGCATCATTAGAAAAGGACATGTGCAAGTGTTTTATTAGAAGGTTAAAACCAGAAATTGAACAAGGAGTTGCAAGAAATTTATTAAATGTACAAGAAACTGCAGCCGACGCTTTAAGGATAGAGAGAGAGCTCCGAGAAATGACAAATTTACGACAGGGAATAGATAACAGTTCAGGTAGACAGAAAACTAACAGTCTAAAAGAAATTTGTCAAATCTGTTATAAGGAAGGGCACGTAGGCAGTAACTGCAAGAAATATTTACAAACATCTCAACAAGTTAACAACCAGATTGATTTCGGAACCGCGATATTAGTATGTCAAATTTGTAAAAAACGTGGGCATGGAGCAGAGAAATGCCGCTTTCGCGATCCACAACAACGCCGACCGGTAAACGTAGTTCAAGGGAAAATAATAACTTGTCAATTATGCTTAAAATCCGGTCATGATGCAAAATCTTGCCGACAGAATAATACAACCAATAACAATAAAATCTCGGTAATTTGTCAATGGTGCGAAAGACCCGGCCATTCTGCAAATAATTGCTGGAAGAAACAGAACGAACAACGTTATGCGGGAAATAAAACTCGCGCAACTTGTCAAATTTGCAACAACTTCGGACACATTGCTAAAGATTGTCGATCAAAACTAAACCAGCAAACGGGATCCAGGAATTCTTTATTCTGCCGCTATTGCAAGGAGCAAGGTCATCTTCTCGAAAATTGTCAATTACGCCATGCCAGTAATTTTCGGAAAAAAGAAAATAATCAGGGAAACTACAACGGGCCCTCGACGTCGGGTGCACAGCAGGGGTCCGAACGAGAGCCGCACCCGTCCAAAACTCAGGTAGCCAAGTAGACAAGGACAGAACTACCATAAGGCCCGTGACTGTAAACCTCGACAAACATAGTCGCGTGCCTACCGTTCAAATCAACATCGATAATTTAACTACTAGTATAACTTTTATGCTAGACACGGGATCTGGACCTAATATAATTAAAGAAAATCTCGTTCCCGAAGAAATAAATATTAATTATACTAATATCCTCAAGTTGAACGGTATAAATAATTATCCTGTGTACACCTTAGGTGAAATTACATTAACTCTTTTTGAAATACCGGTTATATTTCATATTGTATCTAACGATTTTCCAATTTCACAATCCGGCATATTAGGAAACGATTTCTTTAAACAAACTTCATCGAAAATAGATTACGCACAAGGGCACTTGGATGTCTCCGGAATCAACATACCTTTCTTATCACCTGAAGCCATTATACTAGCTCCGCGATCCGAATCATTATTTTATGTAAGAATAGAAAATCCAGAACTAAAAGTAGGATATATACCGAGACTAAAGGTGGCACATGGAATTTATTTGGGAGACACCATCGTGGAGAACGTTGCCGGAAAAGCATATTTAAACGTTATAAGTACTTTAGATGAAGAGGCGGAAGTACATGTTCCGACTTTGCGCCTAAAATCATTGAGCGAATTATTAGACGACCATGATTCAAAAATTGAGACTCTAAACAGTCCAGAAGAACCAAGGAATACGGAAGAAAAAATTACTTACAAATTCGACGATTATGAAAATAATATGAATACTGAAAATGAAGGTGAAAATGTGGATGAAAAAAATATTATTATCGAAGAAATTAATTATGAAGACGAAGAACAAACCTTAAATAAAGAAGGAAATAAAAATAAGAATAAAATTAAAAATAAAGAAATGATAAAAAATAAAACTGAGAGGAAAAATAAAGAATTGAATGATTCAAAAATCTTTGGAGAGGGAAATTACCAAACCTCTTCTGAAAATCTAATAAATCCAACCATTCCTGGAGGGGGAAATTACCAAACCTCTCCTAAAAATTCAATTAATTTAAAAACCCTCGAAGAGAGAAATTACCAATCCTCTCAAGAAGGGAATAATTCTAGGATTTCGGAGGGAAATTTCCAAACCTTGTCAGAAAATCCTAGCTCCGTCGATTGCGAGGAGGAAAATTATAAAACCTCACTACGTATTTCGGCAAAACCTTATTCCAAAAAGGGGAGAAGTCCTTTATCCTCCCTAGATATCAAATTTCCTAAGGTTGGATTATTTAAAGAAGAAAATGATAATGAATTAAAAACCTCTCATGTTACAATAAAAGACCTCCTTGAAGAGGCTCAAAAATATAATTTAAATATTAAAAATTCGAATCTACGAAATATGAAAAATAAAAATAAACCGTCTTCAAAAATCCTTATATCCTTGTTGAATAAATCTCAAGAAATTTTAGAAAAATTTATGCGAAAACGCAAAACAAGATATAAAAGAAAACAAGAAGTTGAAAATTATAATTTGCATAATTGTCTAACAATCTCCGAAGAAAAAGGAAAGAATCGACCCGCCGAAATCATAGAATCATTGCGATTAGAACATTTAAATGAAGCAGAGAGAAAAAGCATTATAAAATTAATAACGGACAGTCAAGATCGATTTCATATTCCTGGAGAAAAATTAACCGCAACTCACGTATTACAACATCGAATACCTACTACAGATGACCAACCAATAAACACTCGTCAGTATCGATTTCCGCAAATTCATAAAGAGGAAATAAACAAGCAGGTAGAAGAACTGTTAGAAGGAGGAATTGTAAAACACTCACAATCACCATATAACACGCCTATATGGATTGTACCTAAGAAAGAAGACTCCAAAGGAAATAAACGATGGAGAATGGTATTAGATTTTCGCGCTTTAAATGATAAAACTATCGAAGACGCATATCCTTTACCAAATATCGTCGATATATTAGACCAATTAGGAGGAGCTCGATATTTTTCAATATGCGATTTAGCATCTGGATTTCATCAAATAAAAATGGACCGCGAAGATGGTCATAAAACAGCTTTCACTACTCCTTTTGGACATTACGAATTCGACCGAATGCCGTTCGGTCTAAAAAATGCTCCGGCTACTTTCCAGCGCCTAATGGACTTAGTATTAACTGGGTTACAAGGCAAAGAATTATTCGTTTATATGGACGATATTGTTATCTATGCAACGTCTTTAGAAGAACACGAAAGAAAATACAACGCTTTAATGGAACGTCTTCGACAAGCTAATTTAAAATTGGAGCCAGACAAATGCGAATTTTTAAAAACGGAAGTAACTTATCTGGGACACGTAATCAGTAAAGATGGAGTAAAACCAGATCCGAAAAAATTAGAAGCGGTACAACGATTTCCAAGACCAAAAACACCTAGGAATATTAAACAATTTTTAGGACTTGCAGGATATTACAGACGCTTTATACCGAATTTTTCCAAATTCGCCAAACCATTAACAAATTTATTAAAAAACGACAACCGCTTCGAGTGGACATCTGTGCAAGAAGAATCTTTTGAAATTTTAAAACAAAAACTGTGCGAAGAGCCAGTACTGCAATACCCAGATTTTTCCAAATCATTCATTTTAACGACCGATGCATCTGGAATAGCCGTCGGAGGAATATTATCACAAGGAGAGATAAATAAAGACCTACCGATAGCATACGCCTCACGAACCTTAACAGATAATGAATTAAAATACGATACATACGAAAAAGAAGCACTAGCTATTGTATATTGCGTTAAACATTTTCGACCATACTTATACGGAAGAAAATTCACTTTAGTTACAGATCATAAACCATTGATGTGGTTTAAAAACGCACAAGACGCAAATATGCGAATACTTCGTTGGAGATTAAAATTAGCAGAATATGATTATGAGGTTGTATACAAAACGGGAAAAACAAACGTAAACGCAGACGCATTATCCAGAAATCCTGTAAATATCGAAGAAATAGATTGTAAAATTATAAAAAACAAGAAACTTTTAAAGCCAGATAACCCTAAAGATGCACGATTAATTGCCGAACTATTAGAAAAATCCGATAGCGAAGAAGAAGAAGAAGAAGATGACGACTTCCATTTATATCTTTCCGATATGGAGGAAAACGAAGAAATAATAGCTGAAAGCAATTTATTAAATAACAATAACGATACTCTTCCATTTACACAAACAGAATTAAACGAACCAGATTATTTATCAATTACTGAAAAAGCTTTAATACACGATCCTCCTAAACAAAATATAATTCAAACAAGAAGCCGAACTGCAAGACAAAGTATTGAGCAAAATAAAATAACCAACGAATTGCATAGTGACGAGGGAGAGATCGAAGAAATCGAAGAAAGAAATGATCCGCCTGATAAAATTTCTGACAGTGAAAAAGAAGACGAAGAAGAAAATGAACAAAATATTATTAACAAAAATTTAAAATCAAGAAAAACGAAATCTGCATTTATTGAAAATAGAATAATTCATGGTAATGTCATAGACTCTCGAGAATTATTATTTTTACGAAAAGATAATATAGTATATTTCGTCGACACCCAGGGAAGACCTTTAGATTCAGGCTCACAAAAACTTTTCGAACGAAAAGAGCTTCCAAACCTAGGATCCCTTGTTCTAGGAAAGGTTAAGGCCATAAAATAAAAAAATCATTATCATGTGGCTTTACCTGTCAGCGAAGAACAACGAGAAGGCCCTACAGCTACTCTTAAACAAATTATTAAAATCTTAACAGACTTACGGAAAATAACCGAAGATTTAAAATTAGAAACATTTAGTATTGCAAAAACCGAGTTTATTAATAATGTTCCATGGAATGACGTCAAATCACATATACAATCAATATTCACCGACGCTCCTACTAAAGTTATTATTTGCCACAGACTAATTAAATATCCACCGAAAGATTTACGTTCCGTTATAATCAGCGAAATGCATTGCTTACCGACGGGAGGACACCGGGGAGTCACAAAAACTTATAACAGAATAAAACATAATTATTACTGGGAAAACTTGAAAGCAGATGTTCAACGGTATATACAGCAATGTTTACAATGTCAATTGAAAAAACTTGTACGAGTAAAAACGAAACAACCAATGATAATCACAGACACACCAGGATCTTCTTTTGATAAAGTAGCCATGGATATCGTAGGCCCTTTACCTAAAACTAAAAGGGGAAACGAATATATTCTAACATTACAAGATCAATTAACTAAATTTTGCATGGGAATACCATTACCGAATCAAACTTCCGAAACCATCGCAGAAGCTTTTGTAGATCGATTTATTTGCGTACTTGGAGCACCAAAAGCAATATTAACAGATCAAGGCAGAAATTTCCTTAGCGATCTAATAAAGAAAATTGCAAAATTATTTAAAATTCGCAAATTTCGCACAACAGCCTTCCATCCTCAATCAAACGGATCATTAGAAAGATCACATCACGCATTAGGCGAATATTTAAAACAATACGCGAATGAACAAAAACAATGGGATAGATGGATTAGCCTTGCCATGTTTAATTATAATACGAACGTACATGAAGCAACAAAGCACACTCCATATGAGCTGGTTTTTGGAAAAATAGCACGTGTTCCATCAAACGAACTTCTACCTCCTGGGGATAAATTAGCAAATTACGACGAATATTTAATAAATCTTGTAACTCAACTTCACGCAATTCAGGGAAATGCTCGCGATAACGATATTCAAGCTAAAATTAAATCAAAAAATTATTACGATAGAAAAATCAACCCACAAACTTTTAAACCGGGAGATCAAGTATTTTTATTAAAAGGTCCAAAACCGGGCAAATTCGGAGATCAATATACTGGGCCTCACGAAGTTCTAGAAATTTTTAATAAAAATAACGTCAAAATTAGAATAAAGAAAAATAGCCGAGTTGTACATCCTAACCGCTTACGAATTTCATATATTAAACCTACTAATAAACAATTATGAGAATTTTCAGATGGACCTCAGAATTGGAAGACAAATCACGATAAAACAAAAAAAATAATAATAATTGAAATTTTATCAAACAGAGTAATAGGAATAGACTCAACTTAGCAGTCACAGTAAATATATTCCTCATCGTGTAAAATAAAAGAGAACATAAGCGAATATGCCATACTGTATCATTTGTTAGATTAATTAATATACTAAAATTGTTATATTAATCAATATACTAAAAACGTATATATATATACATATATATATATACATATATTATACATATATTATACATATATACACCCACACACATATATATTTTTAGTCTTAGACACATATAAACATTATAAATGTTACTGCGTTTAACATTAATTTAGCGGACAAAAATATTATTAGCATAATATATAGATCAAATATTATATTATATAATATGCATATATAACAAAACCAGAACTATCTTTTCTGAAAAAAAAAAAATTTATATATATAAAGAAATATTACCTGATCATCTGAAAAAAAAGGGAGAAACAATGAGCTAGAAAAACATCATAGAGAAATTATATCATCGGCTCCAACAACCAATAGGCGATCACTATGCTACATTTAGTGATAAACTATCCAGCTTATTATTCTGCAGACAAACATGGTATTTCAACCAACAGCTAATTAAAAGAACAAGGAGAACTACTCCAGCATTTGTCAATTGACAAGTCATCTTGGCGCTCTACATCCATCAGCGCATCCACCTATAACCATTCAGCATCCGGGCAAATAAAGCCTGGACATTTTACTATGGGATTCAACATGATATCCCAATCAATGGCTAATTACTCATAGTAAATGAGAATTCAAGCCAAGCATCGAGAATCTTCCTGACAAGCTGCACCTGCATTGTCCGGAGGACATTGATAACCAGAAAAAATGGGAAAAAGAAAGAAAAATATCCTATTTCTCTCAGAGCAATAAAACCTCCAGCTGAAGATTTGAGACTACTAATGTTGGTCAGGTAAACATTATGACATATACAGTTTCTTTTTTCTCTTACGCTATAAATGGGCACATATAAGAAAAGATAGTTTTGTATTAAGACTCTTTAATAAACGTATTAAATTAAAATATCATTATTACAACAAAATTATTGTTAATACAAGAAGAATTATTGTTATTGTGAGAAAAGTTCTTGTTATTACGAGAAAATTTAAAAGAATAAGTAAAAAAAATATATATATATTTTTGTAAAAGAAGGACGAAAGAAGAAAAAAGGTTTTGGTGGTCGCCTTCTCTTTCCTCCTTCTTAATAAACAAATCAGCATGCACAAAACCACATACAATTAAGATACTTTAGTTAACTGCGAAAGGAAGGAATCTATTTGATTTTTGCAAATGTCGGGCTTCTCCCCAACATTTGTCTAAGGCCGGGGGTGTTACGTCCTGGTGACTCCACGATTCCTTCCTTCCACAAAGTTGCGGCAATGACAATCGATCGGTGATAGAAATGAGTCGTTCGGTAGATAGAGCATCCTGCGTCACACATTCCTTAAACATTTAGTCACTTATCAATATCTATATCTACGAGTAACCGTGAGAAAGACGCGACGAAGCCGCGCCGGTCGCCTAAAAACAAATAAAAACCAGTAGATACCCTCGTAGTGGAATTCTCCAACGGAATAAAAAAGCTGATAACGAAAAGATAATAAAATTCTCACAAAATACCCGATGAATACAACTAAATCAATAATGACGAAACTTCTGTGACGTCACATTTGGACTTTGTCTGAATCAAATCACGGGCGTAAGGGAAACTTAGAGCTCAAGGGACTCTGAACTGATCACCAATCGACGATCGTCATGAGTGAAAATTTGAAAAGTAGGAGAAACACCCCGCCTAATGAGGACACTGGCACAACTTTTAATTCGTTAAAGTTTTGGAAGATTCCCACTCTTAGAAATTAGAATACACCCCGAAAAGAGAGATATAAAAAGAGGACTCGAAGGGACATACGATCACTTACTCACGCACTTACTTACTTACTTACTCTCTCACTTACGCACTTATTCTCCGGTCTTCAGCTTCACGCAGTCTTACTCTGTGCTTTCGCACCGTAATTCGCGAGTTAGGCACTTGTGCCACCAGTGTCCTCACTTGGCATCATCTCCAGAGCAATCACGAATCGAACATCGGGCTGCCGACATGAGACACAGGGCGAAACACCGTACAAATTCGCCACCCCTCCACCTCTGAATTACTATTGAAAAAAGTAAGTTTAATTGAATAATTTTTTCTTTTCCTCCTTTTTGTCTTGTTTCTTATTTAAATCAAAACTTTCCGAAGAATGTTTCATTCTTTTAAATCATCAAACCGTTTCGGTAATAAGTCTTAGAAAATTTTAAATCCTGATCTTAATCTAACACATATGCGAGCGACCAATTTTATATTTCTGACCGTTCTTAACATATACACTTATTTACTTATACATATTGATTTTGATTTTATGTTTTTATCCTTTAATCAAATATATTTGTATATTGTATTACCCAGTCAGATTCTAAATTTAACAGTAAAATCATTCCATTGCATTTCTGACTGATGTCCTCCGTATTGATGTAACACCCGCGAATTAAAAAACACACATACACATGTACACTCACCAAGAAATTATATTTTATTTTCATTTTTCTTATATAATCATGTATATCCATTTACTTTAAAATAAATAAATTTATATTTTGTTAATTTAAAAATCAAAATAACTCTTTATTAAACCCCCCCCACTCATTCCTCCAGTCGAAAGATCGCACTTGGTCCCATCCCGCGTAAAAGAGATTAAATTCTCTTACCAAAAAGGGACCACCGAACGAACGTCTGAATAACCAGCGTAACAGCGACGCAGTCGTTTACCTGCTTTTCAGACCTATCAGTTCGTTCGACCCGATTCCAAACGCCACGAGACGTTTAATTTCGGGAAAATTGAAGATAGTTGTTGCGCCCTTCCGTCGACTCATCCTTCCTCGAGTCTGGACGTAACAGTTTTAACAATTTTGGTTTCAAAAAGTCTTCAGAGATTTGTATAAGGAAATTAACGGATTTAGATTGCAATAAATGAATCTTTGTTTCATGAGCTTGAAAGAAAGCATTAAATGAATTTAAAGAATTTAATACATTTTAAAAATAAAAAATACGTTTTTATATTTACATTTTCTATTAAAGATAATAAATATTCCCCCGATTTACTTTTTTCGCTCATGACCATTTCATTAAGAAAATATTTTATTGAATCCTATGATTCAAGAAATCTATCAATATATAAATAATGTGAAAGCCACCGAATATCGCATAACATGAAAATTTTGCGATTTGTATCTTGAAAACATTCACAAAATTCATTAAAAATAGCTAAACGCTTTGGACTGCTGTTAATATAACTTGCAATTTTTCTTAAGAATTCTTCACAAAAAACAGGTATTTAGCGCATGTAGCGTGTGTAGCTAACGCGGCGGAATGGGAAGGACATGAAAATGTTAATTAATTTTTACATTTTGATTCAAGTTTCTTTTTAAATGACAAATGTTTTTCTGTCATGACTGCATTGTCACATGATAGAACAACAATGTTTAAAAATGGGATCTGAAGTTTAGTCATTTCAAATTCAAATGCGTTGAATAACTTTCCTGCGCTACAATTGCATCAATATCATTTAATTTTACCAATTGCGATCGAACATTTAAAATTACGGGATCAATATATCGAATATGAATTCATTTTTCATTATATCTGATGTTTCATTAATAAAAACAGAAATCTCGTATTTTATATGTTATTAACTACATGTTAAGTTTTAACCGTGCACAAAACTCCTCTGGACACATGTACTCGCATTCATACACACATACACACAAGTACACAGGTAAAGAGGGTTTGGAGTCGTTAAATACTGTGGGAGTGACGAACCACAGGGTCCTGATCTTTACTTGCCACACTTTCTGAACTTTGTATACCTATATTATTATTATCAAAATGTGAAATGTTTTATTTGTTCGCTTTTCCTCTCTAAATATCTTGGACTAAAATTTCATCCGAAAAATAAAGTGATATCCATATTATTCAAAGCAGGGTGATTTTTTATTTTTATAGAGTGAAATTTTTCTATTTTTAAAAGTTCTCATTTTATAACTGAATTTAATATTCACTCTATATGATATAATGAAGGATTTACTCGAAAAAGAGCACTCATTCGATGCATTGAAAAATACATGCTAATAGACTGAAACATTGGCTTATATGGATTGAAAGTTCCCTGTATGAGTGTAGTTAAATATTTGTTTTTGTAAAAAATGAAATGTCATTCTCTCGGAATAGCAGGATTATCACTATTATTTCAAGTGAAGTTTCATTAGTTTCGAATGGAATTTTATTCCAAGAAATCTAGAGAGTTCATGTTTTATTTAATATAATGCAAGTATATAAATTACTAAGAAAAAGGAAATTATAACTTGTTACTTTTAAACAAAGTAGGAAATATTTTTCAATTTTATCAAGATATGTTTTATTTAAAACTGTAATTTTGTTGACAAAATAATGTTTACAATTTAAAAAAAGACATTTTACATAAAAGGAAAAATTCCAAAAACATTTTTTTCTTATATTTGTGAAAGAATCATTTTATAAAATATGATTTTAAAGTTAACTATATTTTTATGAAAACGGTATCGCCGGCGTATTAACGTTATACTATGATATGATATGATATGATATGATATGGTATGATATGCACTGCGAAAATTGGTTCATCGGATTTTACATTTTTGTGCATATATTAATATATATATATATACATATATTTGTACACATTTGTAACTATAATTAGCCTATATTTCGTAAAAGTGACTCTCCGACTTAATCTTAACACTACCAGCAATTCCATTTGCAAAAAATATTCTCCATCGTTATAACGGATAAACAATAAAGAAAGCAAGAAGCAATCATTAACATCATGCTGTCATTAACACCATACTTTATGAAGATGAAGAATAATAACAAGAATAATAACAAGATAGATTCCCGAAAATTGTAACTCCTCATCCATACTCATCTGACTTCGGCTTTGGATTCATACATGCCTTTAACTCGGCCTGAAGAAGCAACAGAGTTATCCTTTCTGAATCCACTTTGGTATATCTACAATGCGGGATTCGACATTTAAAAAAATGAATACATTTCACGGGATCCCAGTGCTGCGGGGAATAACATAGTCCTCATACCCAGGATTATGAGCGAAGAGGTGAAGACCACAACAACAATCAAGGCAAAATAGATTTTATACACTAACGACAGTTTCGGCGCTTTTGGAAGAGGAATCCCATTCCCAGAATTAAAAAGATGGGAAAATAAATTTTACAAGCCTAGTAAAGCAACTTGTCTAGGAAAAAACGCTCTAAAATAAAACTTGAGCAAACCACTTTGTCTCAAGATAATAACTCTATGGACTGACTCAAGAGACAATTACCTGCACGCTTAAAATAAAATAAATAACTAAAACCGAAATAATGTTATATCGGACTGTGCTATTAACGGCGATTTTTAGCGCAAAAACATGAACAATGATATCGAAGTTGGTGCTACAGATGGAAGAACATTGTTTTCGTGCGCTAGTCCTGGGTGATAGAATTAAAGAAAAAAGAGAAGAAGAAGAAGAAGAAGATAATTTGTACTCTTTATGTACACTCTTTTGAATATTTAAAAAAATTGCATTTTCAAGAAAATTCAGTCTTCACTCAAGTTTTGGAGAAATATGAAAATCAACGCTTGATCCTCATTAGACTTTGCATGTATGGAGTTTGCATAAAACTATGCTTTGAATGCAATAAGTCTATAAAAATAGACTAAATAGAAGTCAAAGTTTAATCAAATACAGTAAATAGAAGTCAAAATATCCACAGGCATATTCATATATACATATGTGTATAAATATATTATATATATATATATATATATATATATATATATATATATATATATATATATTTATGTATATATATATTCTTATATATACGACTTGCAAAATTCGATTAATTTCTCCTTGGTGCATAGTAAATGATATTAGATCCGGCGATACTTTTCCTAAAAAAAAAAATAAATAAAAAATAAATAAAATAAAATAAAAATAATACAAAATAATATTAAAAGTAAAATATGAAAAAATAATATAAAATAATAAAAACAATAAAATAACAAATTATAGACAGTTAACTTTAAAATTGCTAATATTGTGATAAAAACGTAAAAAAGTAGGTAAATTTATAAATATGTATTTATACAATTATAGGTTTAAAAGTATACAGTTGTATTTTTAAAATTATAGTTTTAAATAACACTCCTAAAATATAATATATAGTACATTCCCCTTGGGAAAATGGAAAAGCATTTCCTATTTTGTTTTGAGTGCCCGTTGTATTAAACTATGTATAAAAGATATATATTATTTTTATTATGTGATTACACATTTTTAGGTATAATTCTGTAATGCTATATTTGCTATAATAGTATATTTTCGGAAATATTTTTACCGGAAATATGTACTATTTTTAATATTATGTTAAGTAAAACATGTACGCTTTTTCCCGGTTTAACATTCTTTTTCTATGTTCTGTCCTTTATATTCTTCTTTTTTTCAGATCTATCCTTTTATTCTCTATTCTTTCTATCTATCTTCTGTTCTATCTACATTCTTTGGAAATGTAAAAAAAATTGTTTTCTTTAATATTATATTAAAATTATTATATATAATATTATATTATTATATATAATTTATTATATTTGATATAATATTAAAGAAAACACATTTTTTTACATTTCCTCCTGACGGAAGAGACCACCACCTTCTCGCGGTTTCCGTTGAGCAACAACATGTACGTTGCGTTTATTTTAAATTAATAAAATATTATTCATATTGTTATAGCCCGAAAAGGCTATACACGAATTAATAGATATATAGTATTTTAGAGATATTATTTTATACGATAAGACATTGCTCAACGTGTAACGCGAATACAGATCACGTTACGTTAACCGAGCGAAGCGCTGACAACGCGAGCCACGCGCGAAGCCCGAGCGACCGCGCAATCACTCATTACGAAAACGCGGAAATCAAGGCAAGCGAAATAAAGGCGTTGCGAAAATGCAACGTAGAGATCCTACCTAAAAGCGAAAAGGAAATTGCGAAAATGCAAGCAAAGAAGTCCCTTAGAACTCCTTAGCTTGCATCCGGATCTTGCCGCAAAAATCGAGCGACACGACACATGGTCGCTAACCGATCCCCTCCTGGGAAACCAAGGGGAGATAATAAAAAGACCCATCGCTAACGATCGGCGGGCAGTCTTGATCATCAATTAATATTACGCGGGCAGTCAATAACGCTTTACGGAAAACTATTAAATTAACGCCACGCAGTCGGCAGAAAGAAATACGAAAGATCGAGAAGTGAGTCTCGCGACCGAAACTCGACTCCAGACACGCGCACGCCAAGATATCCGATATCGCGACACGCGACGCAAGTGACGTGCGGGAACTTTGTAATTAAGCCAAGTTGCGAATGAAATAGTTATATATATTTTTATTCCAAATACAAAGGTGTCAATTCTATTAATAATAAAACCCGTGAGTTACTCGGGCGGCGCCCGAATTCCCAAATTCCTTCCGGCAAACGATCCTAACTACCGTGCCTCTCCGGAGGCATAACAATATATATATATATATATATATATATATATAAGTAGTATAGCTAGGCCGGTTCTAACGCAGGTCCTCTGAGGGGGGTGAGGGGCGAGGGGAAACCGGCGCGGGGGTATGACGTCACGCGGGGGAATCGCGTCCTAACCGGTAGGCGAGGGGTCTGCGGAGAGGGGGGGGGGGAGGACCGCGTCCTAACCGATGGGTGAGGGACCCGCGGAGAGGGGGGAGGGGGACCGCGTCCTAACCGATAGGCGAGGGACCCGCTAACCTAACCGGTAGGCGAGGGACCCGCGGAGAGGGGGAGGGGGATCGCGGCGAAACCGATAGGTGAGGGACCCGCGGGGAAGAGGGGACGCGAAGCCGCGAGGAGGCGTGGGAGAAGGATAGCGCGAGGCGTTCATATGAGCGTAAGACAAAGATAGCGTTTGCATGCACGTTGGAGAGAGATGGCGCGAGGCATGCAAGTTGGAGAGAGAGATGGCGCGAAGCATGCACTTGGGAGAAAGAGAGAGAGAGAGAGATAGCGCGAAGGATGCACGCGGATAATACGGCGTTCGCAAGGCGGTGTGAGAGAGATAGCGCGAGGCATGCACACGTGTAGGAAAAGGATTGCGTCCGCATTGGCGTGGGAAAAGGATGACGTTCGCATGCATGTGGGAGATAGAGAGACACAGCGCGAGGCATGCATGGACGTGGGAGAAGGAGGCGCAGAAACAATCGACATTTTTTTTTAAATATAATAATAATAATAATATTTATTAAAAATTTATGTTTAATATAATTGTGTGTGTGTATGTGTGTGTGTGTGTGTGTGTGTGTGTGTGTGTGTGTGTGTGTGTGTGTGTGTGTGTGTGTGTTTAAAAATATATATATATATATATAAAATATAAAAATATAAAAATATAAAATATACAAAAGATATAAAATATGTATAATATAATAATAAGGCGACGCTCCATCTGAAACAGAAAAAATACAAGTCTTATTAGTATAAGAATGTAATTTTTATAAATCTAATATAAATTTTTAAAAAATAGATACTTACAATATTCACCATACTTCAATCTCATCATATGGCTCGAGGCCGAATAATTTCCGAAGATTGAAAATATCCTCGTAAGCCCACTCATGCGACTCCGCGTACTTGCGTGCCTCTTGCGTGTCACCCCAAATATTATCCAGCTCCCACCGCATATTGCGCCGCAACCACCGCGTGTATCGCCGGTGCTCGATATTTAAAAATCGAATTTCCTCAATAAGCTGAAATATATTATTAATTAATACCACAAATAGACAAAATATATAACAGAAACATTGAACATTCTACTTACCCGATAATGCGGCAGCATAACATATATGTATGTGCAGGTACAGGCTGTTTCAGACATGTTTAATACTTCTTTTTATAAACTTATAAACTTCTCGTCACACGGTGTTCTTTATTCGCTGCTCGAAACGTTGTGACAGCCACGACAGGCCAGACATTGTCTCGAACATTTTAGAGTAGGGGATGAATCACTTACGAAGAACGCTTACTCTCAACTCTTGATAAGAAAACAAAGGTAGCATGTTCCCGCGGACAATTGTCTACAAGTCTTTTAAATATGAATAATATATTATAGATAAACCACTATCGAACGGCTATTGAACGGCTATCAAACGGCTATCGAACGGCTTTGAACAGCTATCGAACGGTTATCGAACGGCTTTGAACGACTATCGAACGGCTTTGAACGGCTATCGAACGGTTATCGAACGGCTTTGAACGGCTATCGAACGGCTCTGAACAGCTTTCGAACGACTATTGAACGGCTTTGAACAGCTATCGAACGGTTATCGAACGGCTTTGAACGGCTATTGAACGGCTCTGAACAGCTTTCGAACGGCTATTGAACGACAAAACAATTATTTATACACCATTCAAATATTTAAACTCTATGTCCATGTACTGAAATGTAACATCTATATTTTAATTAACTAGCTGACGCCGCTATCTAACGTCACGTACTGAAATTTAATACTCGCATACTGGGATAAGAAAGAGGAAAAGGGAAGAACAAAAGAGAATAAAAATATATTTTAACAATAATTTATTCTAAAAATGTTTGAGTGAATCTTTATGATGATTCGTCCACCAATTGAATATTTTAAATACATTTTGTAAAGCGCAATTTTTCAAATGTTTTTCACAGCGCATAGTATTAGTAACATCTAGCTTATTTAACGAAGTGATATCTTCATAGTCCGCATCCAAGGTCTCAATAATAACATCGTTTCTCGCATCATCGTCAAGTATATCGGCCAGCCATTCTCGTTTTTCGTGTCCTTTAACGTACACGATAGGAGATGCTCCATCTTCCTCTTCCGCCGCACCCATCACAGCTCTCGTAATCAAACGTCTGGCGAAGCTGTATGGAACGTTTCCATCCTCCCATTGAAGCCCATGGTGATGTCCGATTAGCCATGAAGCTTGGCATCTCTCAGATTTTGTAAGCGCACGCCATGGTACGGGACTTGCAAAAAAGTAGTGAGAAAGAACAAATCCATTTCTCAGTATCGCTACTTCCTTCACGACAAAGTTTCGCCCGATAATGAATCCTTGCAGATCTACAAACGTTGGCGCGATCATGCCGATAATATTACCGTACGACTGCAAGAACGATGTACGACTGCTGTCGATCGTCAAATCTTAATTTTTATATATTTTTGACATTGGAGGGGATATTTGCTGATTTAGGTAATTTTACGAACTACGTTGGTCAATGGGCAATATTCGACAACGCGATCGTGCAAGATGAGACAATAGGCGGTGGTATTTGCAGGTATATCCTCCTTGCACTCAAACTCTAATCTCACGTCCACGGTGGAATTTTTGACAGACTCGTTTTGTCGCGAGCAATCGATAACCACGAGAGGACTGCAATGTAAAAATTTTGAAATGTTTAATAGCACATCATCATTATCACATCCGTAATAAGATTTGCGAAAACGAGAGTACATATCGAACAAGAGGGCGAATCTATTTTTATCGAAATCTAAATTTAAATCATCGTAGGGATAAAATTCCGAGTTTAGATAGAGTTTAACGTTGGTCAATTTGCAGTCGTCGAATGTAGTAATATCTTTTGACACAGCATTTTTTCTGCCAGTCTGCAGCGCAAAGATCACGTATCGCGGCTTCTCCAGCTGAGAGGCGGCTTTCACAGTCCACGAATGCTTAGTCGTATTATGCAATAGAGGAAATTCGTATAGATCCCAAGAGCGAAAACTCATATTCAAGTATCGCCCGCTTTCCAACGCGCGTAGCAAGGATAGTTTATTGACCTCGCTCAATATTACATGAGGCATACGCCATTGTATCTTGAATAATTCGATATCAGCTTCAGCCGAAGCATGTCCAAATATGCAATTGTTGTCGTTGCGCGAACGTATCAGAATTAATTCGTGACGAGCGTTGATCACAACTCGCTTATAATCTTCGCAAAAACCCAATAGTAGGTTTAGCGGCACGCAAAAATTGAAGTAAGCTTCAGCAGCATTATGCGACATATTCCACGCAGCATTCTCCAAGATTTTACCTTTCTCGGTTGTTAGAGAGACATAGTTTTTAATCGTGGAAGTTATTCCAACGTTTCTGTTGCGGTCAATCTCCACACCGTCGAGTTCATATCGAAGTTCATCAAACATAAACGCGACACAATTGTTTCCCAATACCACTCTTGCTCCTTCATCTACTTTACGCACCTTCAACTTTCCCTCGACGTATAGAAAACTTTCACATGGTAACGTGTACAAATCTTGATGTTGTATCGGTATCCGTATCTCGTCGCTATATCCAAGCGTTGTGTTGGCGTATGGATTGTACGTATGAGTCTCAATCTTGACGATACGATCGTCAAAGATCGGCTCGCCTCCGATATTCAAGATGTCAATCATATCGTTCAAGTATTTCGTACGACGAATCCCAATGATTTTAAAAACTCGCGATTCAACGCGGTGAGTTTATTTTTAGCGTAACCAGATATCTGATTATTGTCACCCGATACCGCAGTCACTCGCCTTCTCGCAAAAATATTGTCCCTCGTAAAGATATTGTCTCTCGCGTGCTCCGTGCTTTCGTTCAACACAAGCATTTCATTTGTCAAACGCTTTAGTTTTGCCGCCGCCGTATATGCAATCTTACGGTAATTTCCTCTCCTCGAAAATCGAGCAAATGTCCTTCTTGATCAACAATGCGTATCGTTAAATCAGTAATGCTCCGTGCGACGATCGGTAGATAAATGATCTGTGCTGGCGTTTCCGATATCTTATATCCTGGCGGCACGCTCGGTGAAAATTCATGTATCGTGTGTACGCGCTTGTCATTGCTGTACGCGCCAGTGGTTACGCTGCATTCTATACGAATAATATTTACGCTAATAATATTTATCGGTACATCCGATTCGTGCCATATCCGAGGCTGTAATATACGATTCGACGAGAATCCCAACAACGATCCAACGTTGCCCGGTTTACTAAAATTTATTCTATAGACACATTTGATTTCACTTTTTAGCGTATTATGATTAGCGCGAAGCATTATTGGATATTCATCGTGTTCTTCGCCATCAACAATATCGTTGGAATCAACTACGCGTCGATGTCGCAAAATTGCACGTCGGAGATATTCGTTTATTGCGTGTAATTCGTACGATCCTTCGGGAATCGTAATTTCCTTATCGTCGTTATCAAAATAAAATTTATTATTCCAAGAATTCACGTTCGATATCGTATGATAAGTTTCAAAATCCGTTAAACCAAGCTCATAATCGCCATCGCTTAAATCTATAGCCGGAAAGTAGCTTACAGCAAGAACGCTACTCTTGCCGGTCAACGTAAGCGTGAGTGACATGCTGGAAAACTGTCGAACGAATACTGAGACGCGACGGAGAATTGTCAAGCTTTAAATTCATATCGATCATCGACTGTTTGAAGAAATCGAAGACACAATTGTCCACAAATACTTTGATTATAATTCTGATAGGCCGTGTGATTGTATTCTATATTTGTAACATTCTGTCCAAAATATCGCACTAATTCCTTGGGCGGTCGAAGATTTCCAAAACTATCGAAATATACCACACGATCTCCCCTCTTTGCATACGCAACCCAATGAGTACCGAAACCATCGACGTCATCCAAATTGACGATACCGCTCTCATTTCGCCGTATACCGTTTATCGGTAAATTATTCCGCATGAAAACGCCTCTAAAAAATTGTATACGCATACGTCTTGCAAGTTGTTCCAATTGTACATTAGTTGTTACACCGACAGGCATCTTTATTTTGACGTTTTTTTTTTTCTTGGCCGCTGTTGAGAACCCTCGTCCGCGCTTGTATGGAGCGAGATAAAGACCGTGACCTTCCATGGCGCGATTATGACGCTGCATTTCTTCGAGCTGACGTTGCGCCGCCTTGCTATCGTTCACCGCCTTCGCGATTCCCGCTGCTCCGCCAGCCAACGAACCGAGAACTCCCAATAATGGTAAAATGGGTAAGATACCACCGCGCTTCGCTATAGGAAGTATTCGTTTTTTCGCAGTCTTTTTCTTCATCGATGATTTTTTTGTTTTCATCCCCATACCGAATTTTGTCTTTGCTTTCATAGCCGCCCAAACAGCTGTAGCGGCTGCTTTCTCACCAATAGTCGAATCTCTCGCGGTAATACGTGTTCGCGCTTTCGTGGCGAGTATATTATCCGCAACGTGTCGTTGACCGAGATCGTTGCTTCCAGAATAAGCTATGTCGTGCTCGCGACACGCGGCATCCAATGGATTGATACCTCGATCGCCTCTAGCCAATCGCGTTTCTAAATGAGTTCCCGGTCCGCAAAACTGATAGCCTGGAATATGTAATTCGATAGGAAGTGCGTTTATCGCACGATTTAACAAACCGCTACCTCTTATAATTTTTGCTGGCATTTGCCACAATCTTTTATTAACGGTGTTGGACCGTCGAAATGTGTTTGTTGGCACGGCAAATTATAATGTCGCGTGCATCGACGATACTGTTGAACCTCTGAGTCAGCTTTTATATGTTCGGGAAGCTTGTCCCACAATTGTTCCACGTAGCTACCAAAGTCTCGCAGTAAAACAATCTTGGGGATAATCTGTAACTGCTCGGTGGTAAGCTCGAGAATATCGCTGTCAACCGATAGAAGAAGAAACATTTTTGAGACTGAGCGGTTTCGATTCGGTGCACCTCTATAAATAGGGCCCCGATGACTCATTTTCCAAAATCTGATTTGAGACTCGCGAGAGCAAACATGCGGTTCGCGCGACAAGCGACGATAATCAAAGTGATAAATTTTGACGATAAAACACGAGTAATGTCCGAGAAAGAAATACGCAAGCATGGAAACATGCTGCCGACTACTATACGCGGTATCATTTGCGGTCCTTCGAATTGCGGTAAGACTAACGTGTTGATAAGTTTGATAGAAAGTCCACACGGTGTACATTTCGAGAATGTGTACGTATACTCGAAATCACTTCAACAACCGAAATATCGATATTTGGAAAATTTGCTATTATCGATCGATGAAATTGGTTATTTTACATTCTCTAATAATAGTGACGTTATTCCACCGAGCGAGGCGCTTCCGAATTCCATTTTTATCTTTGACGACGTGGCATGCGATAAGCAAGATACGATAAGAGAGTACTTTGCAATGGGTCGACACTCGAGCGTCGACTGTTTCTATCTTTGTCAAACGTATGCCAGGATACCCAAGCATCTTATACGGGACAATGCAAATTTACTGATTTTATTTAAACAAGATGGTACAAATTTGAAACATGTATACAACGATCATGTAAATACTGACATGTCTTACGGCGATTTTCGCGCATTCTGTCAGGAATGTTGGCAACACGAGTATGGATTTGTAGTGATTGATAAAGACAGTTTACAGACTAATGGACGATATCGAAAAGGATTTAACGATTTTGCAATACCGTAAAGTGGTTAGTCGCTATCGATACATCGATCGAGCAACGTCTAAAATTTTCGTCCGAGCGCAACATGACGACGACGATTGACAGTGACGATCGTGAGAAGATTGCGAGAGAGATTGTAAAAACGAGCGAATCAATCCGCAAAAAATATCGTTCTTTAAAAACCGGTCAAATGGAGGAAGACGTCGCATTGGAGAGGCACTTTAAACCAATTATCGAACCTCTAAAACAACTTGTCGAAAATACAATCAATGTGGAATCTAATGAAGCGAAAATCGAACCATCGAGTATGCTCGAAGACAAGCATCTGAAAAAAGAGTCTGGAACAAAGCGAACAAGGTCAAATATATCATTGAACGATTCGCTAATAACTTCTACTCCAAATCAATCAAAACGTAAGCGGATGAAACAATTATCGAATGTGGTTGCTTCTACTCCGATAAAAGATGTACAATCGAGTCAAATATTGTACGAAAGATCGTCTCCGTATGTGGAAGAAATTTTCGAATCTACGCCTGAAACGCTTGTGACGTCAGTTCAATATCAATTACAAACATCCGAGGGTCAAAATACATTGCGCGAACATTTGGGTCCACTAGGGCAAAAATATGTGGGAGCTATTTTGAGTCAAGATAAAAATATCAATATGGATTATGTTTACGGTGTTAAATTTTGCAACGAAGGAATGATGCTCGGTGATAAAATTTTTGATGTGGATAAAGATGACAATATAATTATCGGTGGAATAAGATACGTGGGAACACCAGGTCTCTACGAGTTGATTTTCAAGAGAATACCCGACGGTGACGTATACAATGACGATGATAAAATTAAATACAAAAATATATTACTGGCGACAAATGCGCATAGACGTGGCAATGATATGCGTAATCCATTGTTAAGTAACAAGGGATACAAGTATAAAAATATAATAGCGCCATTAATCTCTATTAAAAATATAATAGCGCCTGGAAAAAAAGCTGGAAGAGGTATAAACATACCGCGCGCTATGGCGTTAAACGATAATAAGATCGATTATGTGCATTGGAATGATCCCAACGAGTTGGTAGATCGCTTGCGATTGCTGGAAGCTTCGCGTCAAGCCGGCAACAATGCCCACGACAATGAAATATTATCAATTATCGAGGAACTTTACGAAGCTGGCCTTATTATAAATTAATCTATGCGTCGGCGAAACGAGTCAGTCTGTCATTATTGTTTGTATCGAAATGTCGATTAATAAATTTGGATTATCGTTGGGAACACCAAACAACTCATACTATCAATGGAATGGATTACTAAGAAATTACGTGCGCGATAACGCTCTGTGTCAGACAGCCTCCGGCTTTGACGCAAGGTCGCGCAAGATACGACGGGTAGCGCAACCGGAAGATGATACTGATGCCGCAAACAAACAGTACGTGAAAATACGTGTCAAGTCTTTAGAAGATAGACTGCAAGAACTTGAGAAAAAAATAATCACGCTCGAGACGAATGTGCAAACGCTGCAAATAATGATGGATGAGATGCAGAAAATGCTTCGGTATGCAACTCACGCGCAGACTACATCTAATTCAGCGCAAGAGAAGAAAGATATATAAAGAATATACGTGGAGGAATTATCTCATTATTGCAAATTATGCCTCGATCAAATATGTCGCAAAAGACCTCTGTAAAACAGCTGCTCGTGGAAGAATTGCATGCTCCAGCGAGAAAAAATTTCCCACGTAGGCGTGTCATAGTACACGGATACGACGATCTGTGGCAGGCGGACGTGGTCGAGATGCGTCCATATGCACGATTCAACAAAGGCTACAACTACATACTCACAGTTATCGATGTGTTGAGCAAGTATGCGTGGGCTGTAGCGCTCAAGAGTAAGAGTGGAAACGAGATGTCGGATACGATCGCAAAGATAATTCGAGACGATGGAAGATGCCCGAAAAATCTTCAAACCGACAGAGGAAAAGAATTTTACAACGCAAATGTACAGAAACTCGTGAAGAAGCATAACATTAATCATTATTCGACGTACTCTGTCATGAAAGCCTCGGTCGTGGAACGATTCAACCGAACGTTAAAGAACAATATGTGGAAAATGTTTACGCTTAATGGAAATTACAAGTGGATCGACGCGTTGTCCAGGCTCGTTGGAGAGTACAATGCGCGAAAACATCGCACTATCGGTATGAGACCTATCGATGTTACCCCCGCGATCGCCGATAAACTTTTAAATACGGTATACAGCAACGTAAAGATTGCGGCACCGGCAAGATTCAAAGTAGGCGATCCGGTACGCGTGAGTAAAGTCAAGACCATCTTTAAGAAAGGTTACACGCCAAATTGGTCGACCGAAGTGTTTAAGATCGTTAAAGTGCAGAAAACTAATCCCGTGACCTATGTACTCAAAGATTCGCGCGGGGATCCCATCGCTGGCGGATTTTACGAATACGAGTTACAACGCGTTGCTAATCCCGACGTACATCTCGTGGAAAAGGTGATACGCAAAAAGGGTGACGAGGTTTATGTGAAATGGCTGGGATTTGATGCGACACACAACTCTTGGATAGATAAAAATAATATATTATAAATATGTTAACAATAATACATAATAATATTTTACAAATATAAACAATATTGTATACATTATAAAATATACATATAATTTACAATAAATATACATATAATTTACAATAAATATACATATAATTTTTATTTACAATAAATATAGATATAATTTTTATTTACAATAAATATACATGATTTTTATTTATAACGGTATTTTGTAATGTCCCCACGGTAGCGTGTCGGTGGTTTCGGGTACGATATACCGCTTGTCATCGTACGGACTTAGAGCAATTTTTGTCTCGCGGATGGTGTATACTTCGTGTAATTTAGATCTTATACAAGACTGCTGACGCGTCATTTCAATCTCTTCGTTCAAACACCGCGTGTAATCGTCGAACGTTATCGTTCTCGCGACGACGTTACTCTTGACGCCTTTTACTTTTTTCGTGTCTTTCTTACCATCTACTCGCAACGCGTACATTTTTGCCCTAAGTCCGACGAATTCGGTCATGATGGTGCCATTATTTTCATCCTTCATTAAACCCGGTATCTTTTTATTCGCGAGCGGTATACCGTACACATTGTCCACCGCATAATCGCTGGTATCGAATCTGTCGACGTTGCGCTTTATATTCTCATATACATCGTCACACTCGATGTGATATATGAGACTGTCGGTGTCGGTGTACATGACTTTACATTTCTCTCGATACATAGGTACCATATAATCGTGGTGAAACTCGTACAAACATGTCTTGGATATGTCGAGTATACACATACCCACGTAGATTGGTTTATTAAATTTCACCTCGAGATTGCGCAATTCAACGGCGATCAGATTCTCCGAAAACACGCTTCTACTATGAAAATTTGGTTTTGCGATCATCGCCTCTGCGCCATATCTTCCATCCCAATGTGTCACGAGCTTAATATTAACCTGATTGCGCACATTTTCCATCGTTTGCCAAATACCGCATTATTCATTAATTTATATAAATTTTTTTCAAAATCATTTTTCGCGAGTGTTCGGAATTGTGTATTGAGTTCGATATAACTGCGAAGCCATGGAGATTGCGAAAACTGTAATATTCGATGTATTTTTGTAACTCGAAGTCCGTGTCGCGTGCATTGCTGCAGGTTGCGGTAATGTATTACGTAACGCTTCTTATCATATAAAGTTGCGAGCAGCTTATCCTGCCGCTTACCAGGTGGTTTGTCGCGTGTCGGGCAAAACGGTAGGTCAGTGTGCGCATCGTGAACACGTTGCGGATACTCGAGATCGACTTCAAGGATATAGCCTATAGGCGAATCGAGCGCGATCGATGATGTATCAAAATCGGATACGTCGTCGACCCATCGAAAATCTGCATAGGGCAAAGGTTGACACATTGCCCATCCGTACAAATTATTTACATCAAAGTACGTGAGATATGATGAAGGTTTCGATGGATCGTACGATTCCATATACTTGTTATTAGCATGTGCGTATCTGTTGGAACATTGACTCAAACCACCGCGTATTCCGCGTTCGATGAATAAAACCATGTCGATATCCGTAAGCAATTCGAATGTAATATTCGTATGTTTCAACATGGCGTCCCACGTGTATCCGGGAAGAGTATAGTAATACGCGGGGTCGAGCCCATAACTTTTAATACAACTCTCGCGGAAATTTTCAAAAATATCTGCTAATAACAATACATCAATTTTGAGATACAAGTCGCTATATTCGCCCAGCGTTCGAATAGAGAACCGCTCCCACACGTTCTCGGCGTGCGCGTAATCGCTCTCGGATATTGTGTCACCGGTCAAGGAACTGTAAAATGATTCGCGCGGTGGTAAACACGTATCTTGCAACCTGTCGACGCAGTCAATATATTCGTACGGAAAGACGCCCTTCCGTGTTAATAAATTGAAATTGTCATTTGATAAATTTTGAAATTCAGATTTTAAAATTTTGAGTTTGTCTTTATTCAAGAATGATGCCAATTTATCGAGACTAGCTGTGAGAAATTTATACGAATCGATAAAACGCAATTTAATATGATTTTGTGATTTCTCTCCGCCAAGTTTAACATTTTTCGTAAACGATATATATTTTTCTTTTGTTATCGGAAGTATTTCAATTTCCCCTTCGAACGCTGTAGCTATTTCCTTGATAATAAAATGTGCATCGTAACCGGATAAATTATGAAAAACTATTGGAATGCAAAAAGAATCTTTATAATTTAAATTGCAATTTGAATGCGCGGGACCTCTGTATCGCCCCGTCAGATGACAATGATCGCGTACGCGTGTATCGTCTTGTACAAATGGTTTCTCGCATATATGGCATTGTGTCGCGTTGTGAAATTTTTCACATTCATCAGATGTTAAATTTACCATGGGGACATTAGCTGATAAAATACTTTTTACACGCTGCGCTAAATTTTTAGTTCTTCGACGAACCATGATATGCAATCGATATCGCGACGGGAATGATACGCGGATAACGAATCGTCGTACGAGCAATGTACATAATAAGCAATACTAAATACTTTATGATGTTGGTAATTTCTCTCTTCCTCCGTCTTCTCCAAAACACACTCCAAGTCGGCGTACACGACGAAAGGAAGCCGCTCTTTCCGATTATAATTGTTGAACGTGAGCCACTTGTCCTTATCGCTCGGTAATCGGATAGCGCACTCGTTCATCTCTCGACAGTCCACCGTATGTGATTGCAATTTGTCGTCCGAGCCAAAGTAGTGCAAACATCTGTAAAAAGAAATAATTTTTATTTTTGTTCAATTATTTGTACAATGTATTTTATTAAATATATACGTACCGATCGCAGATATATTTCTTGTGTTCTTTTTTGCTCAATTGCGAGCTCACGAGCCTGGATAGATTCTTGATCCACGCGAAATGTCCAACGTTGTTGTCTCCACGTACAGCAAGTTGACGTGTTTGTCTCTTTTCAGCTCACTTAGACGTATCGGGACAATGTTCTTTTCCTCGATACTATATACATTGATTGAGATATTGTTGAGAAGTTCGAATTTATTAATTTGATTCACAGTCACTGGAAACTCAATGTCCTGGAGATTCAGCACTGTTGTATAATGAGGATACGAAGATTCCCGACCTACGTCCCTTTCAGCTGGATGTAGAGCGGCGACCACAGACCACGCGAAACATGCATTGTCATTAGATTGCACGTGATTACCGCTCTCTCATCATTATCGCCCGCGGTAATTTTATGTGACATCCCGCGCGCAAAGGATTATATTTATTTATATTTACGATTAAATCGAGTATTCGCGATAATGCCCACCCGCTATCACGTTCTTGAAATTCTTCGAGCGAGGCAAGGGTGGGCTCGACAACGCGCCGCTCGTACCATTCGCGTAAATCGGTTGTGCGAAAGAGTTCATAGTTTCTGGTATTGATACTTTTATTTGCGCGTTTATCACCCGTCACAAATTCACCATTGAACACTGTATTAATTTCACATTAAAGTGTTTTTTCAGCACGGTTGCACGTGTTCGAGTACAATGTCTTTGGCATCCTCGAAAAATTGACGAGGCTCGATATGATTATGATTTATAACCGCACCAGTCAATATGCGGCTCTCGAACGCCGTATCGATCTCTCGCCAAATCAATCCATGTTGCCGCGTACTGCATCCTGCACCCGCGTGTACAAAACGCGTGCGTAACGAGTTCTTCAATCCCTCGAGTCGTGCGATTCGGGCAATCAGCGATTGTCGAATTCCGATCGATAATCGTGGACGTTTGATTCGACTTTGCTCTTCCACCGATTCGATATATTCGTCGCATCGTTGCTCCCACGCAACGTACTCCTCTATCAAATTCACCCTTGCAGATTGCTCGCGCAGATTTCGTTCGGCACTGTTTTCCGCCATATTTATGTCAATAATTTTGCTAACAAGACGCGCTTACTAGTAGCTCTTGTCTCGGAACTCTTGGCGAAAATACTGACAGGGTGTGCCTCTTTACCATGATTTTATATTCTATCTTGATGTCTCTTTCTATCATGTGTATCAACTAAATCTTTATTTCGCGGTTTGTCACGTACATTTTGACTAATGTCGATTAATGCATTTTTGATCGTCTAGAGATGATGTCATCTCAGCCAAGATGCATCGCGAAAGTTTCAAATTATACGCTGCTGTCCAAGTATGTTAGTGCAATTTAATCATGAGGATTATCCTTATATTTCACGATTTTGTCACGTTTTGACACGCCGCGTTTGAATTCTGATATCTAGGGTGATGTCATCGCGAAGCAGCCACACATCGGCGCTTGAAAATTTTATATTACGTTGCATTTTTTATGCATTCCGCTAAATCTTCATTTCGCGATTTGTCACGTACATTTTGACTAATGTCGATTAATGCATTTTTGGTCGTCTAGAGATGATGTCATCTCAGCCAAGATGCATCGCAAAAGTTTTGGATTACTTATATATTAGCACAATTTAACCTTGATACTTGTTCTTATATTTCACGATTTTGTCATGTTTTGACACGCGCGTTTGAATTCTGATATCTGGGGTGATGTCATCGCAAAGCAGCAGCACATCGGCGCTTGAAAATTTTATATTATGTTGCATTTTGGTGCATTCGGCTAAATCTCACACCTAGTGATGATGTCATCGCGAAGCAGCCGTACATCGGCGCTGAATGGAAAAAATTGAAAAAAAAATATCGCGTCGGCAATAATCCCCACCACATTGCAATTTTGCAACGCTAATACATATTTTAAATATGTTAATACGTTCAGTATTGCATCGACCACTTGTGTGAAAGGTTCATAGAAAATGTATCCTACTGAAGGAAGCCGCATGAATTATTACATTCCGATTTCAAGATGCTGATGAAACTTCACCGTGTAAGAAAAAGAAATGTAACAAGTAAGTTTTAATTAACTTAAAGAATTTTTTATACTTTTAAATATTTTTACATCTTTAAGTATTTATATAAATAATATTTTTTTTTACTCCCTAGCATTTCATCCGAGCCTCGTCGTGCGGTTCGTATACTCGGAAGACGATACGCCTTAACCCCGACGTCATACAATATTTGGACATTGGAATAAACGTTGAGCTGTATCTTGCGTGAATTGGTTCTCGGCGATAATCGGGCAATCAAATAATATGCCTTTGAAACATGGAAATCGCTGATGCAGAAACGTGGAGACATTGAACAGCTTCTACAATCGACTGAAATCCCATTGCGGATCCGAGATTTAACATTCGAAGTGGTTAAAATATCTGATTCGAATATTATAAAAATAGGATTATTCAATAATTCTTTATACATGAAACCGCCAACTCTATTCTATTTATTCGATTTTGAAAAATGCATAGATCATATGTATTACTGGCTATGCGAAAATACGCATCTTGTAAATGAAAAATTCAAACAATTTGTAACTGTTTTACAACAGAATAATATCGCTAATGTATGCGACGCTGCAAAAGCGATACGTGAAAGTGATATGTTTAACGGCGAATCTCTCATAGATTGCGAGTTATTGACATGTGCTGTAAATGATATTCTTCACGATGCTTGTAATAAATAAGTTATTTTACTATTTATCTGTGAATTTAATTATTTAACCCATCCTTTATGTATGAATAAAAACTGTGTAATAGATATGCACAGTCTGCAAAACTTAAATCTTCTCTCGACATACTCTGCTTAAGATGTAGAAAGTGATGAGGAGATGAGACGTGATACTCCAGTTAGAAGGAGACAAAGATATTAAATTAATATATAATCGAGAGGAGTGTGCAGCGTATAGTACGCACCGTCCCGCCCTTACGACGATTCTTAACAATATGTGTTATGGCTGACGAAAAAATTATAGTTATCGATGATGACGAGGATATCATTCTCGAAGATGGCAATTTGATGGCATTTGAGAATTTGTTGGACGATTATCAGACGAAGACCGCATACTTTCGGAGGATTCCGATTATAATAGTGATTGCAGTATTGATATTATTGCGGACATAAAGCAACGAACTTTAAACCGAGTTGAAATAAATAGTTTAGGTGCGGTGAAATGTGCTGTATATACTTTTATTATAAAAGTGATGTCAACGAAAAATTTTGCACAGACTGTTTTATGCGAATTTCAGACTTATTTTCGAATATTCGTGTTTGCTGCGAAACAGAAAGTGCAATTTTTGACCTAATCCTGGGATCGTTTTGCGCAGAGTGTAGAAAACCGCGTGATCAGATAATGCCCTGGCAATATGTGTCCAATTTGCATG